>PNEQ01002429.1:24325-39918 GCA_003012365.1 Medauroidea extradentata
TTATAAAAACGTCTGTATGAAACCCAGAGTCTGGGCCAGTAGGAACTGACACATAAGTGCACATGAACATCCAGTTTTATGTAACACATTTATGTAAAATATTTCAAACATTCTTGTGTATTTTCAGCACCAACAGACTTACAATTTTAATGTTTGGCTCACTGATCACAAATGTACAGAGATTTTATCCTGTAAAGCTGTATGTTGCAACAGTGTTGTTCTCTGTCTCTCTGCGCATGTGCACGACAAAATGACTTCACCTCGTATGTGAGTTATAAAATTGAAGAAGTGCACAGGTCTGAATGTGCTCGTGCCAGTTGATCGTGAAAACGGGTTCCTCTTTCACCACTTGGTGGCAGCACCTGCTGGAGCAGCTGGTGTTACATCCCCGCAAACTATAAAAAACCCTCACTAGATGCCAGCAGTTACGCTTTGTCTAATACCAGGTCAAACAAACATTCTGAACAAAAATCTGACCCGAGTTTTGAGCAAAATTGGTGAGGAGATGCTCAGTGGTATTAAACGTAAAACAAACGTACATAATATGGATGCGGGTAATGTATGTATATTTGAACAAACACTTTTTTTACGTATTGCACCCTAGATATGTAATATTATCAGATAAGCGTACTAGGAAATATATTTTAGTATTAGACATTACGAATGAAGGAAATATTAATTATGATTTAATTGCAGAAAATGATAAATATATGATTAAATTTAAAATGAGTAGAAAATTATACATGCTTATTTGAGATTCACACAGAAATTTGTCTGGAAATAAAACAAAGGAAAATGAGAAATGGCTTGCAGTGTTACTTATCAAATTTTAACTCTCGTTCTGTAGTATGCAATGCTTAATAAAACAACACAAAAATCAGTGTGTAGGAACCATTTGTAACGGTTTTTAAATACACAATTTTCTTTCTTAATTATATTTACAAAGGAATGTGTAAACATCCATTATCTGACTTCACCAGCCGCTACTGGTCTGGACCGTTCTTAAGTTAAATATTACTAAAGTATCACGATAAATCTGAATGTTACACACTACAATCAATTTACATACTTAGTATTGAACATATATCGATGAGAAAGCTTTATTTTTGTGAGCTGACTGAATTTTGTCCTTCAAGTTAGCATCTGATATTACACTTAAAGAGTCGAAAAGTAACAAGGTCTTTGTTTTATAATTTTTTTTAAAAAGCCTCTGAAAACTTAATTGTTAAATCGAAAATTTGGCAAACACAATTATTTGATCTTAATCAGTTAATGATTACTGTCACAGAATCCTGTGTCAGCATGCCTTGCAAACGAACACCAGCCACCAATGTTTAACAATAAAACCACCAATTTTCAGACATTCAACATAAATTTGGGTGTCATGGAAGAGGGATAAGGGGATACGTACTCTCATCTACTCCCTTTACCTTTTTTTTTCCAGTTAAAAGTAGTGCACTTCAAGTATATTTAGTTCCAACCCATTTTAAAAAAAATGCTGAAACTAAAAATAAAAATTTAAAAAATTCAATATTTTTTTAAAATACAAATAATTTTTATTCTTAAATTTTATGAGCATGTCATTGTAGCCTGCTATTTATTTCTCCACTGTGATTTTTTTGAGTTTGGTATATCATTTGGTTTTAGTGAAGTCGTTAAAATGGAAACATGCAAAATATGACTTTAACAAGCACTTACGCGAAAACTATGAGAGATAAAAAAATTTCATAAGAGCCAAATTTAGTCACATTTTGTGTCTAAAATAAGAAAATTAATATCTGGTACAAATACAAAATAAAATAATGATGATGAAAATTGCGGTATACCACGCCCTTTACATTTAATCTCGCTTAACTTGAGAAAATAGAGTATTACTGCATGTAACTAATAGAGATTAAATTGTTTAAAGTTATTTGTTGGCGAAACCAGCCTGAAGATATGCAAGATGTTTTCCAGCTGTGCTTAGTTTCAGAAATAAGTAACTGAACTTACCATTGTATCTACAACAATGTTTTTGTAGGGGGCTGTTTTCCTCCACCACCAAGAGAGGCAAAATTGGGGATGGATGTGGTAATAGTTTGACTGACTCAACAGTCACCATTTGCCTTTCAACGAAAAGAGAATTTTGTACCCAACCTTACACACTCAAAAACCCACTATTCCCCCAATAATATCTAACTATATGATCAACACATTCATGCCATGTAATAAGTGGTGCAAAAGTATAAATACAAATTGTGATGTTTCAGGCCCAGTTTAGAGACGTGCCTGCCGGATTTCACAACTGCACAACAAAGTGAATATAAAATGTAAACCCAATCAAACCTCCAAGTGTACAAACACTTAAAGAAAGAGTAGTCAGTTTCTCTTCACAGTCAATGCTACCACAAGCACACAAGTCCACTGAATAAAATTATTAGACCTGAAATGTTACTTCTGGGACTTGACAATTTACCAGTGCGGTACAAGGCAGACAAACCACTACGACGTTCCTCTTAGCTGCAATACTAACCTGTAATCAAACTGAGTGCCTCGTTGTTTCTTATTCTTGCGCATAAGCAGCGAGTTGACCTTGCCCGTACGGAAATCAAAAGTAGCGAGGTCCAAGGTATTGCCCAAGTACCTTGCCAGTTGGGGCTTGCTACGGAACTTCTTGCCATCTGGGCTGAAAACACAATAACATCACTTTTATTAAATTTACTTTTTGCAATATTAATTATTACACTGCAGAAATTATATCTTGTATTCATCTAACAGTAAGTTCCTGTATGTGTTGATATGCTGACAAACACTACGGATAAGGTAAGTGGGCTTTCTTCTTGTCGACAGCGAGGTCGTTAGAGACGATGCTACAGAACGTTACACAATGACAGGAGCTGGGGAAGGCGTCGGCCATGGCCTTTGTTAAGGACTCATCCCAGCATTCGCCTGGAGTAATTTCAGGAAACCATGGAAAACAGAAATCAGGATGGTCGGAGTCAGTGATCGAACCCAGCTCCTCCCAAATGTGACTCCAACGTGTAACTATTGCACCACGTCTCTCGGTAGACAAATACTAAAGCTAAGACACGGGAGGGCTGGCAGATTGTAAGCGTTCCAGTAGCATCCTTATTGCTCCCTTGCTGCGACCCTCATATGCGTAAAAGCCCCAGCTAGATAATCACTTCCAAGGTCATTCCAACCTATGCTTGAACTATGATGCAATAAGTTTAAATAATTTCTTATTTGGCAAAACTATTTAACACACATTACATCTATGTATATCTCTGTAATTAAAAAAAAATTGAGAAAGCATATTATAAACACGATTTTCAGGGCATCTTAGAGTGGCTTAAATTTTTTTTTATGATTGCCATATCTGGGAAAAACCACCAATTTATTTATTTAATTATTAACGTTTTATTTAGACTGGCAAGATTAGGGCCATGCAGGTCCTCTCTTACATCTAACCAGCACACATTTACCTAATAAATAGGATACTTTGGTACAATTGCCAAAATACAATAGATTTAAACATTTTTACACAATCTAGAATGTCTGTCACTAAAGAAGTAAATATATCATTTTACAAAATAATTTTATAAACTAACATAATATACCTAGTAACATTTACATGCTATCAATAATCTATTCTAATTACCTTCATTACAAATCAATATTGACTTTTACAATTCTTTAAGGCAATCGGCAATGCTTTCCACAACCCAGAAGGCTGAACAGTGAAAGATTTTTCCATAAAAGTTTGATTTGTGCCGAGGTATTTTCAGGGTATAATAATTATTTGAACGAGTATTATGACCATGATGAAGTGGCAATGGCTCTAGTCTGATGAAGAGGTAACCTGGGCTGCTTGTGTTCAGTGTAAAGTGAATTTAGAGTCCTGATTTCATTTAGCTGTGACCATTCTAAACTGTTAAGGTATGGTGTGATACGGTCGTGCATGTGGATGCTGAATACAAACATAGTCAATACATGTGTTAAAAACATGCAGTAATTTGTTGGCGAGTGCTGTGTCTAAATTACTGAACAGGATATCACAGCAATTAAAGTGAGGGAGAATAAGAGCTTGTACCAATTGCTTCTTTAGTTGAGTTGTTAGAAAATTTGTATTTCTTCTTAGTGTGTGTAGGGCATACTACACTTTTTTGCAAGTCATCACAGCTTGTCCTGCCCACATCAAACGGCGATCAAAGATTACTCTGAGGTTCTTAACTGTTAAGCGATATTCAAGAGAAGTATTATTTACATAAATAGTTGACAGGGTAACCATGCGTATAGTCGAGACTTTTTTGTCCGCATATTAGCATTATCTGTGTAGGTCTTCATTCACTCTACGTACATTCCCAGACAGAATGTATATAAATTTGTAAATCATCAGCAAATAAATTATGTTTAATGTGACAAAGTAAAATTGGTTAAGTCGACATACAGAGAAAATAAAACAGAGCCGAGGACACTTCCTTGAGGTACTCCTGAAGTAAGAAAACACCACGAACTAAGACATCCTGTTTTATCCACAACACACTGTTTCCTGTTACTCAGATAAGACTCAACCCAACATAGCACCAGATCCCAGAAATTCAAATTAAAGAGTTTGGACACCAACACATGAAACTGTCAATATCTTCACCTCCTTAGCGAAAAAATGCCCAGCAGAAATCCAACTTGTAACCCTCCCCTTCTTGTAGCCAAAATCGGCTCACTTATGCCGGTAAAGATAATCTAAATAACCACATGTCATATATGTAATTTTTAAAGTTTTGGCAGTTATTAGTTTATTAAATTTTCCTGGTTAAGTGAGTAACTTTTTATGTTTCAATCTCCTACAGGGTGTAGGATTTCTGGCGCCGACGTTGTAGTCAGATTATCGACTTCATGGAAATTATCCCTGACGCAGGCGATTGACGCACGTTTACCTTTGTCTGCTTAGAGTATTGTGCTGTGGTGGAGAGTGTGTGTTCGTGACTGTGTCACTGCAAAGCGAAGTGAAGGCACTACAAAAAAAGAAGGGGACGCGTTATCACCACTACACATCAGCAGGGCAAGGGTCTGGAAAGTAAACATGACTGGACAACGGGTAAAAATGGCATAAGTAACTGTTTGAACTCGTTGACTGCACTGTTTTTGCATTAACTCGACTCTTGCAGCACACACACAATATATGGGTGTGCCATCATTAAAAAAAGCACAAGTACCGAACAGAGTATAGCACAAAGGTTGAACTTGCAAACAATTCCTAGCGAAGTATATGCTAATTTCTCAAAGCTACGAATAATTGAGCGCAATTTATAACAAGTGAAAATAAACTGCTTGTTCCTACATGACGTTCAACTGCCCACTTACAAAATCAGTAACCCTTTGTGTTAAATTAAGTGGTTTATTCGTAACTTCTGTTACCTTGTTTAAATTCTGTGACATTTTTGGTGACTTCCGTGACTGGTAGACACACTGCGCACATATAGTTCCTAACATGCTACGAATTCAAATGGAATATAAATGTCTCTTATTTATTTATTTTCTGATGGCTGTCAGTGAACTGAAACAACACATTTAAAATATGTTAAATAGAAAAAAAAAATTCAATGAAAAATTCTTATCGCACATGCGTCACGAAGTTCGGGAGATGTATTACTTCATAATTTTGAGTACTAGAGCATAATATTTCACATTTTTTTTTTAAATGGACATAATCGTAATTTGTATAATATTACGCTTCAAAATATGGAGCTAGTCACTTTTTTATATTAATTAAAAAAAAAGTTCACGTACTCCACTGATATGAATTCATTAACAGGCAATTCGTAAAAAAAAATTATATCACATACCTACTAATCATTGCAATTACTCCTGATAAAACTTTTAATATTTCGTCCAAAGGAGTAGCATCTGCCTGAAGACGAGAATGTGGCAGAGGTAATTTTAATGATTATGAAATTGATGATGGAAAACTAAATGTCGTGCAGGAAATGGGAAATCTGGGTGTTTTTGTCATTAACTTCAGTTAAAATTACATTGGGATGAATATTATTAAACAAAAGAGTATAAACTTTTTGTCCGTGATGTCATTGTAAGGTACTATTCCTCATTTCCACTACTTTTGCAACACTAATTTTTTAAGCCTAAACAATGGACAGATACCAGAAATTTGCTGTCAGTATTGTTTAAAATGTTGTATTTTGATTATATTTCAAGACAAAAACCTCCAGTTGAAGTTGATTATATACTTAACGGAGTTTTTGTCACTGAACAAATTAGCCTAAACCATAGGCCTAGTTTTTTTGTCACGAGAAAAAAATACGAAGACGGAGTTAAACCCTGTAAACAGATTGGGTGACAGATTTTTTTGTATTTTAGTTTAGACTGTTTTATTTATTTACTTATTCATTGCATCCTGTTTATCACAATTAGCTACACACAACAGTTTAACAACTATTATACCTGTACGTATTTCCAGTACAAAGTTTGATAGAAACAAAAATACCTTGCACTGTGAAACATTCTTACACACAGTGTCATTCACCATGCACATATTAAAAATACAGAAATATTACAATTTCATAGGTTAACAAAACTTAGATTTACGAATAAACATTCATCAACTTAATAAAATAATTATCATTGTAACGTGCATTTTCGGAAGAAGTCTCTTAAATTTAGTTTTAAATTGCTTTGATTTTCTTAAAAACGGATGATAATTCATTACATAAGAGAACAAAAATTAAGTTAACACTCCGTATACGTACAGCTGTGTAGTGGTAATTGACTCTAAAATCACTTTTTGTTCTAGTGGTGTTAGTTATCTCAGAAATTTTAAGAAATATTTATTTTCATGTATAAAACACACTACTTCAATAACGTAGAAATAATACTTTTAAAAAATAAAAATAAAAAACTAACAGAATTCCTCTGGGATTACCTTTTTCTCTGGTTTTTTGTTATTTTTTTTTTTACTTTGTTATTTGATACAAGTTTGATCAGCAAAACATGAGCAATGGCAAATGTTCACAAACCCATAAACTCTAATTGTAAACTCCCACTATAACGAACATTTAAAAATCTCAATACATTGCTAAAACACATTTTTTTTGTGAAATTTTTTTTAACTGTAGGCTTATGTGTTATTAACAAACATAAAACTCTCCCAGTATTTTTTGAAGTCTAAAATGTCATTTTTTACACTAGAAGATTTCCAGGAGAACATTAGGACATACTATATGAAGAAAGTCTCAAACAAAGAATAATAGATCATTTGCCAAATAATAATAGATCATTTGTCAAATAATAATAGATCATTTGCCAAATAATAATAGATCATTTGCCAAATAATAATAGATCATTTGCATGCCCTCACTATTTAAAACCGTCTTTAACATGTGGTTTGTGTAACCAGAAATTTATATTATATGTTCTACACCTACTTTTAGTGGATAAAAAGTATTGCCATAGTTATTCTTAAAATATATAACAAAATAGTCCACCATTCCACTCGAAATAAATCTGTCGATAGTTTCTTAAATGTTTTAATGACCCGTCGTTTCAGCACGGATTAAGTTGGTTGACTGCCAGGCTTGAATTTTTACGGCCAGTTTGATTAAAATTTTAAAATCTGCATGTTGATTAGAAACATTTATATTGAAAGAAAATTCGGCCATAACGAAAATACTTCAAATTCTTTGATTTACATTACTATCGAATAGCCTAGTTTCTTACACCCAATATTCAATAAATGTATTGGAAATGCATGATCCTACAAATACATAAAGACAATTCTAACAAATGGTCAATAAGTTCACTGAAACATACATTAAACTGCTTCTATGCTGACACATTTGCGACATTTAGAAATTACATTAACTAAAGTAATTATGGTGGCTAAATTTGAAGAACAAGTCAAGAGCACCGTTCACCTTCGCATTAGAGGCCCAGAAGTGACGAAAATATAAGCGCTATATTGAAACGCGCATCAAATTCCGCTTCAGCACAACGAAGCAAGCGCTGAACTAGAGGGCAAGGTTCCCTCGGATTCATTTTTAACTACTGGACTTTAAGTTCCGAAAATATAATTTTACTAGCTGGCCGGCTGCGGCTTTGTCCGCGTGAAATTATGTAATGTAAACAGTAACTTTGGATAAAATATGTGATGAAGGCATTTAACAGCTAGCATACTCAATAACAGTGAACTATAATTAACTGTCTGAGGTCAGTGTAAAGAGCGGGCGCAATATGCTCATATTATGTCATAGTACTTCCCATGGCAAAGTCTTGCACGGGATACGAACCCGTAGCCCCACCCCTTCCACACCACAAACTTTATACAATACCTGAGAGAATGTTAAAGGCATGCAGTGATAATTCTTTCGTATGTAGTGGCTACAGTCCAAAGAGGTTTTATTTATGAAATGGGTTGGCAAAAAGAAACTACAGTTGAATTATTTCTCTGTGATCATTCTCTTTTTTCGGGCGATTGTAACATTTTACTGCTTTTCACCTGCTTAATTTTGGAATTCCATAAAAACCTGAATTTGATTTATAGATATTTACATAAGTTTAATTCTTATCAAAAAATCATCTCAATATCTCAACTGGTATTAGCGGTACACATGATTATTTGAAATCATATTTTATTTTTTTAACAGCATTCAAGGACAAATTTTGAAAAACCCTGATTTACTTTTTTATATTTATATTTACGTAAGATTTATATTAAAGCAAAAACCATTTCAATATTTCCACTGGTTTAGGAGATAAGTGGGATAAATTAAAAAACATGTTTTATTTTTTTAAGAGCTTTCAAGGACGAATTTCGAAAAATGGTATAAATACTTTGTACATATTTACTTAAGCATAATTTTAAAAAAATCACCTCACTATCTGAAATGGTTTAGGAGAAATCACGGATTAATGAATAACACATTTTATGGCTTTTCACCTCCTTAATTTTCGAATTTCGCAAAATCAAAAAATGTGCGAATATGCATTTATTTGGGCAATGTTATGAAGTTAAAAATATTTATGATAGCAATTCTGGTTAATGAGATATCAAGGATTCTTTTAAAACACATTTCACCCCCTTAATTATCAAATTTCGAAAAATCCTTTCTTAGTGGGTGCCTACGGGGTAAGTGGAAGCTTCCCTCAAAATTTTATGGTTCTATGTCTAGCGGTTTGGGCTGTGCGTTGATGAGTGAGTTAGTGAGTGTGTGTGTCAGGACACTTCATTTTATATATTAAGATTACTTGAAAGTCTGTAGTAAACTTTAATGCACATTTCTATCCAAGTTTCACATACATCTGCTTAGTACATTTTCAAGAAAGGCTGTTTGCAAATGCAGTTTTTAGCTATGTTGAAGGCTTAGAACCGGCGATTTTAATGAACACAATGTCTAAACAATGAGATTCCGTCTTTGTCCGAAGTGTGTTTTCTTTTCGTACATCAGCTCAATCGAAAAGTCGAATAGTACCGCTAAAAAAAAGTGATTTTAAGAATACACAGCAACACTTTTGTTGAAGCGTGCGGTAAGCAAACGAGAGGCGTGAAGAGTTTTGATAGTTATTAGATTATTCTAAAAACGCCTCAACCCACATGATCAATATATGCTTAGGAATAACATTCAAAGTACGTTAAATGTGTGAATGCCCTTTTCTGGTTCCCCTCTACGCACTGTAACATATTTTCTAGAGGCCAAAAATTGCGGCAATTGGTGTTTTTGCCATCCTTTATGCGAAAATCTTAGAGCAGAATATTTTAAACGGTATATGAATGTAAAGCACACCTTTAACTTTAATAGAATGTGTTAAAATGATAGGGTCACCACTAAATGTCTTATAGAGGCTATTTGTATGTGAGAAGACTGTATGATATTTCAGTGACTTGCACTTAGAGGCTAGGGAGACGTGTGATGTACGTGTTACATCGTCTTTACCGTTTCTGCATTTACAGGTCTCGAACACGCTAAATACATTCATTCAGAAGCCACCTTAAGTTAAAATCACTAATGTACTATCTTATTAAAAACACTAATGTTTGCATTCATGACTTCAGTTTGGCCTGACTATAAATAAATCAGAATGCTAGACGAAATTTAGTGTTCATCAGAGAAGCTTTATGTATACTCTTTTAAACCCAATGATTTTGTGCTACACAAGACAATTTAACTTTTATTAATTTCTGTTATGAATAAAAATCTTGCAGATTTTGTAGCCAACTTAAACTACGACAATAGAAACAAATACATTTTTGAACTTGAATTTAAATCTTCAGTTCAGTTCCAAACGTGAAAATTTAACACTAAGCACATTCTTATTCTTAACACAATGTTTCGAGGGTTCTTATATTAAGACATCAGTTATTGTACAGTAAGTACTTACTGTTGGGATTTATTTATTTAACAAGAAAGTTGCGATGAGTTGTACTGACTCGTTAATAGGATCTATAAAATTATTACAACATGCAAAATGAATACTGTACTAAGGATAAAATGATTCGTTGGTAAATAACGTTAATACAATAGACACACATACACATCTCACAAAACATTAGTTATACAACGTAGAGTAAAATGTATCCTTGTAAGATATAACTAAACAGTATTAAAAAGTCCTACAGTGAGAACAGCAAAGTTAATGTAAATAAAACTAGACGTTAGGAAGCATCTTGTTTTCCTTAAATAATTTCACTTTTATATTTTAATTACCGGAATCGGTAGTAACAAATAGACATATGTTGTACACATGTGCGAGATCGTTACTTCTACAGATTTTGTTTTTATATATTAATGAAGCAAAACTGTACAGTGAAGAAAATAAAATACATAAGCCGAATTGAGTTAATATTATGTAAATGGTGTGATTCAATATGTAACATTACATTAATATCTCGCATGAAAAACAATAACGCTTGTGTTGAGGCTGATGCAAGCAGACAGTACAGTAGCTTGTTTAAATTATTTATATTGATGTTAATTAATTGTTCTAGGGCTTCTCAGTATGGCTAAAAATGGCTTTTATTAGACTGCTGTAACTTCGAAAACACTACCTGAATTCGTCAAGTGTAAAGTGAGATGCATGCATTGGTTTTTATCGTATACTGTCCAAAAATAAAATTTTAGGATCGCTGAGTGTCATAGGAAAACAACTCCAAGGAAAACCTCGCACGCCAGTTTGGGGTTCTATGAAGCGTGCGTGGTACTCTGGCTCTTATCGTTCTACTGTATTCACGCATCAAACATGGGAAATGTGAGACCGGTACACACTCCTCGTATTACACGCAGCAGCGGGTGGTGGTACTGTATGTGTGATGCATGTAGGTTGGGGGAGAGAGCAGAAAGGGGGGGGGGAATCAAGGACGCCTTATCACTTGACAACCTTGCCTAAATTTTTTTAGTTCTTTATTTTATCGTCTTAACCTACGTACCTTCCCCTCTGCGCCCGTGTTTGGCAGTGCTCTCTAGCAATAAACTGCTAAACTTCTTGAACTGATTTTTTCTTGTGTTTGTAAAGGGCCATGATAGATGACTCTACAAGTTTATTCCGTGCCAGTGTGGCGTCCCTCTCCTCACCTTATGTATAAAATATATATAAGGTCATTAGCAGATATACACCACAAACCGGATAATATCCAAAGGATAGTACTTAATTAACTCTTAGAAATAACAATCAGGTTAGGCAACATGTAAGTTTTAAAAGTATGATGAGTTGCTGACAAGGGCAGTCAGTTTAAATTATATTTGAAAGTTGTGAAGCACTGTTTGTTTTTTCCAGCATATTTGTGTTAAAAGTCTCCCATTATTATGACAAGGTAGTATATGTGACGGAGGTTAAGAATGGCGGTTTTTACATCTTCAAGTTGGCCAACGTTCAGTAGTTTGTAAACTATGCCAATAGGATATTTTATATTACTGAATTTTATATTACTGACCTTTTTTTCATCCAACGTATACTCTGGACGTTTATCGTATTCACTTACTAACTTTGCCATGCATAGGTTTTAAGTCAAGTGTATGTACGCTGCGAACCCACCCCCTTAATTTATTAATGTGGTAATTTCTTAACAGAGTGTATCCTGTAATGTTTACGAGTCCTCAGGACCAGTATTAAGAAAATATCCCAGCATTCGCCTGGAGAGATTTACAGTCACACTGGAAAACCAAAAACCAGATGGCTGGAGCAGGAATCAAACCAGGGTCATCCCGAATGCAAGGTGAGTGTTTTACCACGCTGACATAATACTGTCACTGCTTATAAATCATGTAGGAAAAATAATAATAGAAAAGCACTGCATGCCAACTGAGTGACTTGTACATATAGGTGATGCTGCATTACATATGCTAGTCAGCTGCACTCTTAGCACTTTGCCAGTTTTGTGTCTCTCACACAAAAACACAGTTTATTTAGAGAGTCATAGTAAGGCCATACTTTCCTCTTTCTACTGTTTTTTTATTATGTTTTTTAAAGAATATACGTGCGCAGATATCAAAAATCTATTAGGTGCTTTTGTTTAAAATAGTTTTCACCAGTTTGGCTAACTCTTCAAGACAGTAAATGCTACGGTTTCAGCTGATTATGTAATTAGGGAAATATTTGTTAACTGACATACCGTACAAGTCAAAATCATATAACTTAATGTCTTGGAAAAATTAGCTATTACATCCAAAACCATACCAACCAAAACTGCCAAACAGAGTCGTGATATGTGCTCTCGTTTGAACTTAATGACTATTGCATAACTTAACTGTAGAAACAGGGGAGGATGGCCTAAAAGATTAAAATGATATGGGTGACAACAGCTACCGGTCAAACGCAAACTATTTGACACTTCTGATACACTGTTCATGTACTGAGAATTAAGTTATAAAATTATAGCATCATTGAAGTAATTTAACTAAATTGCTTGAGTGGGTTCAACAACTCAAATAAAACCAAACCACAAACTTCATCTCGTACACACAGTAACATGTAAGATATCAAATTACATACAAAAGGAATATTTTATACTGCAAAGAATTATATCACCAAGCTAAACATGATTTCACAATTAATTAAATAGTAAATACAAAATTTTTCGAACAGTAAAAGACAATGAAACTGCAAATAGCATTTTATGGGTTACGTAATTCAAAAGGTTAATTTAACTGACACTGACTGGGTGCCACAACAATCCAACCATTTGAATCAGTTGCAACACAATCCAACTGCATCAAAACAACAAACAATACAACTTTCTGGGCATTGCCTAGCACATGTGCCAGCAACATCTACAGTGAAACTAACACTATAACTAGCTCTCCACATAACAGCATTGCATTAAAAAATATATATTTTGGGGGATTGTTTTTCCCCTAATAATTTGTTTGACATTTACAGCACTCCTACATTTGGACTTTTTAAGAACATAATACACACACTCATTAAATAAATTATAATAAGCTTCAAAACCAGGGACGGATCTAGGCTATCCTTGGTCCGAGGTAAGAATTGTGATTTGTGCCATAGCATCTTTCCATTCATTCCTGAGTAAACATGTTAAAGCAGCACAAGCCCTCCCACTCAACCCAGCACCTGGTGCTGACTGCCCCCCCCCCTCAATATTCACCTCTGTTCAAAACGACTGTGCAAGATTTGTTGAATTATTTTTGGAGGAGTTATTGTTCCATACATGTACATCGTATGTTAGGTACCAAACAATTTTCTACCGCATGATTTTAAGATGTGAATGTCAGCCATCATAGCTGTGTGCAAACCCTTCTTTAACTTGGTCCTTTCAGTTTGGAGGGGGTCACATTCCTATTTTGGTGGCATAACTTAGACGTAACTTTTCTATTTGCAGCACTGGAAGGGGTTCTTATATTATAAGAAATAATAATAAATTATTGGCATAGGGCCTAAAACAATGTTTTTAACATTTATAAATGCCTTAAAGTTTTAAAAAATTAACACAATTTCATATTTGTAAGAGGGTTTGGGGGGGTGAGTGTCATGTTTCTGTGATTCCTCACCAGTTCTAGATTCACTCCCATACACAAGATTAATTAATCAAGAAGCAAAGTGAGCAGTTTTATTTATTTGGAGTCCTTATATGTAAGAAACTGCTTGACCTAAGTGACAGAGCTGTATGAAAACTGTTCACTCGTATCAGTACATGGTTGGTGTACCTGAAGATGGCCACACACTCCAACACAGCAGACCAATAACAAGTACTTTTAATTGTACCAGGTGAGTCTTACTCTTGTATGGATAAGTGAAGTAAAGACATGACCAATGTAATTAAATTACTTGCAATTACAGGCAGTTAGACATTTTCCACAACCGACCTTCCACTCTATATGAACACATGTAGGTCTACAGCAGTGGTTCCCATAGCTTTGGTCTTGCGATCCCCTTTTGGGTACAACTTTAAACCACAACCCCTTTTTGTGTACACTTTTTAACCGCGACCTCCTCCATTTCAACAAATAATATTTATGGACATATTTGTTGTCTCAGTAATTAGTACTAATTTACATTTTTAAGTTCAGTCATTTGTTTACATCTTCATTGTAAAATTTTTCAGTTTTATCGAGTATTTTTCGAACTTTATATTGGAAGCCTATCGCGATCCCTCTCGAAACAGCCCACAACCCCTTTAGGGGCCGCGACCCCCAGTTTATGAACCACTGGTCTACAGCAACTGAAGAGAAAAGGGATTGTCATACAGTGTTGTACCTATGGTGACAACTAAACCGTACACATAATACAAACAGAATTTTCTGGATATTTTGGCAACTGGGTCATTCCATGTCAAATCAACCAATATAAATATGATTTTGATTTTTCATCTCTAAGATATTAATGAAATTTGGCAATTAATTAGAACCCATGATGAGATTTAATAATATATTTTTTTTAGAATTGTTAAAATACTATTTTGAGACTTATAGCCTTTTAAAAAACCAAATTAAAAAAAAAAAATAAATGGTAGACACTTATACAAATGACACTAGCTCAGCTCCTAATTGAGTTACAGATGTGTTTGATAGCTTGTTTAAAAGCTCTTGAAATGGGCTTTAATTTGACATGTCACATGATGTTGGTACATTAAAAAAAGTTTTTTAATAAAAAAATTAATTTTAATAACAAAAATATAAAAAAAGTAGTTTTTTTTTTAAAAATGGGGAAAAATTATATTTTATGTATCAGACTTTAAATAGTACATCCTGAAAGTTATAGAGTGGGATCATTATGGGATCAAAAGTAATTAATTGTTAATATAAACTGTTCATAATATTAATAATTTTATATAACTCGCACAATGGAGGCAAAAGTGCATTTATACTGTAACAATTGACAAGGTGTTGACTTCATTATGTCTACATATCAATGGTGTTATTCCTGACAGCCATCTGGAAGGTTTACATATTATTGTTATTTTTTTCAAAATTGAATAGAGTTTCTGGATCAGTTTTTGTGCAGGAAGGACTGTGTAATCTTCAACAATTTTTGTTAAATTCTGTCTTTATACCTGATCCACGAGAAGAATATTATTTAAATGTGATATTACTCAAGAAATACTATTTTGAAGGTTAAGGATGTCCTCTATATCAAACATAAATCAAAAA
>PNEQ01002430.1:9928-25487 GCA_003012365.1 Medauroidea extradentata
AGTGGTGTCACCTGTCATCACTGTAGTGATTGGTGTCACCTGTCGTCACTGTAGCTAGTGGTGTCACCTGTCGTCACTGTAGCGATTGGTGTCACCTGTCGTCATTGTAGCGAGTGTTGTCACCTGTCATCACTGTAGCGAGTGGTGTCACCTGTCATCACTGTAATGAGTGTTGTCACCTGTCGTCACTGTAGCGAGTGTTGTCACCTGTCGTCACTGTAGCGAGTGGTGTCACCTGTCGTCACTGTAGCGAGTTGTGTCACCTGTCATCACTGTAGCGAGTGGTGCCACCTGTCGTCACTGTAATAATTGGAGCCTCTCAGTAGGTTCTCGTGTGGATTGTGGGCATCTTAGATTGGCATAATGAAGTGTTCAGTCTCTAACCTATTCAAATTTATGTAATGTACTTTTTGTGTTATTGAATTTTAAGTCTTAAATAACAGGCTGTATGCCTTATTCAGTATTCGTTCATCAGGTGTATGGGATGATACAACAGGATAAAATTACTTAGTAATTGGATACATGAGTAATTAAAATTTATCTTTCAGTGTTTAAATCTAAAATGCAGCTGGGAATTTGGAAGTAGAATTATTACATTATTTTTCTTGAATGTTTGGTTTTGAATTGACCACAGTAAAATTTTAATTAGTTTTGTTGATATAACTTTTTCTTGTATTTTGCTTGATTTTAGTAGTTATTAAATTTTTCCTGGTGAAGTGAGTAACTTCTTGTGTTGCATTCTTCTCCCGGTTATAGGATTTCTGGTGCCAACGTTGTGGTAAAATCATCAGCTTCATGGAATTTGTCCGCGACGCAGGTGATTGACACACGTTGACCAGCTTTTACCTCGTCTGTTTAGGGTATTGCACCGCGAAAGTAGTTCCGCAAAATTTAATGTGCACTTTTTGTCCACTATTAACAAATTTATTTCAAAAATATGTGTTATTTTATTGTATGATTCATAATTGTAATAATTGTAAGCCTTTTTGTTTGATTTTAAAGTGTATTTGTCAGTTTTCATGAGTTAGGATTTTGTTGTATCACTCTGCCAAGTCGTGATTTTTGCTACCATGTCCGTTGCAGTGAAGGGGCAGTTAGTGCTGGGCGCTTGTCCGTGATGGTGGTCGGGCGCCAGCACCAGGATGAGCAAAGGAGAGAGTATTCGGGTACGAGATAAAAGAGATGGAGTAGAGTTTTCAGTTGAGCGAACGGTTGAGACAGTGTTACCAGTTCTTGAGACTAGAATTGTTATGTTTTTTGTTTGGCGATTCAGCAATCTTTATAAATTTCGGGAGTCAGCAAAGAAATAAAACAAGAACGGACATGGTGGTAACATAACCTTGTTAAAATACTAGAATTAATGTTTAGTACTTTTTGCTACGCTATGTAAGTCGAGTGGTATATGAACTACGTTACGTAAAATGAAAGTACAGTATGAACGAAAACTAGTTTTTTTAACAAACATAACCTCAAACTCTCCGCCTACGTACCATTCACGAAATATCATCACTAGTAAGCAACAACAAGTGCGGGGAAGAGACAGACCTGTCACAGTATCCATAATAGTAGTCGTCATTTTAATTTACATCATTGTATATTAACATTTGTTGTTACTAGTTAGTAATTTATGTACGGTACATGTTTCTACCACTGCATATTCCATATTACATTATGAGTAACCTTCTGCATTCATAACTGATTGTACATACATAAAGAACTTGTATTATAATTTCAAAGCATTTAGAGTAGGAAAACATTGTAAGGAACTTGGTATTGTGGGTTATGTACCAAAGTGAGAGTAAACAGTAAGGAAGCTGCATCATTTACTTGATAATATTTGTCTGTATCTAGATCTTGGACCTACTCCAGAAGTGTGAGCACAGTGGTCCTAGACCAGAGTCTCCAGCGGCACTTGTAGTAATAAAGCAGGAGCCTGAGGATTTGCTGCCAGTCGATGCAGATGCTAGCGAAGATGCTGGTGAGTAACACAACTCTTCTATGCATTTGTTGAGCTTTCAATTTAGCTCAGGCATAAAAATAATAATGTATTATAATATACAGGATGGTCCTGAACTACAGGTACAAATGCAGGGAGGTGATTCCTTATGGAAAATAAAGTAGGACCTATGCAGGACACTTTGTACCTAAGTGTAATATTGTGCGAGTAATGAGCAGCAGAATATTGAATTTGAAAACTATATTTATTTTAAATATTGGAAACAGAATTATGTAAAATGACAATACTCTGAACACTGATTTGTGTTACAATAGTCTTCAAACCCACATCAAATGCTGGTTGATACCTTCAGCCATTACTAAAAGAACAGGGGTGTCCACCCTCTAAGTGGACTAAACGTTTGTGCCATCGGGATAGAGGAACATTTGATGATGTTTTATTGAGTAATGCGAGCTTTGTAATGAAAATGGTCCTCTTATTGCAACTGTCTAGGGCTCATAGTTTTCGTGAAAAAGGCATGTGAAGCTTTGGCTGAAGCGATAGAGTACCAGGAGAGCATAGGCAATACTGCGTACATTGTGTTTGGAAGTGCTCAATTGTTCTATCCAAAATGGGTTAGAAAACATTACATACTAAAAATATCATACAGTAACTTGTAAGGGAGATATCCACCCGTACAAAGCGACATTTTACCGAACAAAAATTAAATCTAACGGACAATAAGAAAGGTATTGTGAATGATTACATTGATCGTAAGTATTTGCCTATCCACTATTGTGGTGTACAACTTCGAGAAAAACGAGGGGATGGTACGGTCCTACCAATGTGTGTGTAACATGTAGGTATTTTGTTTTGCTTTTCAAAGATGTAATACAAATGCATAATAAAGTCACCTTCACGCAACATGTTTATGTGAATTATTGATAAGAAACACATGAGGGTGCACTTTATTGCCCGCCAGGTATGCAACCTGCATTGCAAGGCTGGTCATATGACATAGTTGCGCGTGCATCATTCGTTCAGCACCACTACCGGGGTGTGCCAGGGTGGCATTGCACAGTTGGTGCGCAACATGGAGAGATGTTACTCATGCAGAAATGGCAGATATGCATCTCATGTATCGTGCTGCTGGAGGTAACGCGAGGGAATCTGAGCGTCTGTGTATGCACAGACATTTCCAAACAGACATTGTCCAGGACATTGAATGTTCTCGTCTGTGGACCGACGGTTACGCGAGACTGGAACACTTACAGCGAACAGGTATGATACTGACGTGAGACGCAATGTTAGAACAGTCAACTTTGAGGAGGAAGTATTGGAACGCATTGCCGATTCGCCATCAAGTAGCACACGTGGAATTGCTCCCACAATGCATGCAAGCCACCGAAGTGTGTTGAGGGTTCTGCATGAACAACTACTGCACCCTTTTCATTGCGAAAAGGTGCAAGCATTACAACCAGCTGATTTTCAGTCACGAGTCGATTTCGCTCGCTGGTTTCTGTATCAATGCGCAAACGAACCTGGATGTTCTCGCAACATTTAGTGGACAGACGAGGCTTCTTTTACGTGTGATGGCATTCACAACAGTCGAAACAGTTACGTATGGAAGAACATCAACCCACATGCGATGGTTGAACACAGCCTTCAAGTGACATTTTCTGTTAATGTCTGGGCCGGCATTGTCTGCGACAACCTGATTGGCCCTTATTTTTTGCCGGCGCGTTTGACTAGCCGCCTTTATCGACAGTTTTTAAGAGGACATACTTCCAGTTCTGTTGGAGGATGTGGATTTACAATCATGCCAGCGTATGTGGTACCAACATGACGGAGCTCCTGCACACTTCAGTTTGGAGGTTCGTCGTCACCTTACCACCACATTTGGTGAGCGATGGATAGGCAGAGGTGGACCTGTGAAGTGGCCACCATGCTCCCCAGACCTGATGCCACCTGATTTCTTTCTGTAGGGTCACCTGAACACATTAGTATACGAGACCCCGATCAACACAGTAGCTGAACTTCGTGCCTGGATTACTGATGCATGTATTACTATTCGCAACACCCCACACATGTTGCATCGCGTGACACAATCAATTGTTCGTCGCTGTCAATTGTTTAGCGAAGTATGTGGTAGCCACTTTGAACAGTTACTGTGGCATTTTTGGAAGACACGTTCTCGTCCAGTTGCAATCTAAAATAAAATAAAAAACAAAACCAATAAAATTAACCCCAATGTACAGTCATTAAGAGTTAATCAATGTTTTTTTTTCCCATTTCGAATACAACTATCAGAAGATCTGTAGAAACCTGATTCTGTCCTATTGTGTAACCCGCATTCACATACAGCAAATAAATTATGGTCGTACGACCACCTTTGCAACGCGAGTTGCATACCTGGCGGGCAATAATGTGCACCTTTGCATGTGTTTCTTCTCAATAGTAGTTAACATAAACATGTTGCGTGAAGGTGACTTTATTATGCATTTGTATTACATGTTTGAAAAGCAATACAAAATACCTACATGTTACACACACATTGGTAGGACCCTACCACCCCCTCGTTTTTCTTGAAGTTGTACACTACAATAGTGGCTGTGCAAATACTTATGATCAATGTAATCATTCACAATACCTTTCTTATTGTCTGTTAGATTTAATTTTTGTTCGGTAAACGTCGCTTTGTAGAGGTGGATATCTCCCTTACAAGTTACTGTATGATATTTTTCGTATGTAATGTTTTCCAACCCATTTTGGATAGAGCAATTGAGCACTTCCAAACACAATGTACGCAGTATTGCCTATGCTCTCCTGGTACTCCATCGCTTCAGCCAAAGCTTCGCATGTATTTTTCAAGAAAACTATGAGCCCTAGACAGTTGCAATAAGAGGACCATTTTCATTACAAAGCTCGCATTACTCAATAAAACATCATCAAATGTTCCACTATCCCGATGGCACAAACGTTTAGTCCACTTAGAGGGTGGACACCCCTGTTCTTTTAGTAATGGCTGAAGGTATCAACCAGCATTTGATGTGGGTTTGAAGACTATTGTAACACAAATCAGTGTTCAGAGTATTGTCATTTTACATAATTCTGTTTCCAATATTTAAAATAAATACAGTTTTCAAATTCAATATTCTGCTGCTCATTACTCGCACAATATTACACTTAGGTACAAAGTGTCCTGCATAGGTCCTACTTTATTGTCCATAAGGAATCACCTCCCTGCATTTGTACCTGTAGTTCAGGACCAGCCTGTATGTATATATATTTATGTTTCTATTATTTGTGTTAATAGTGAAGTAGTGTGTTCTTGAGCTGACATCTTCTAAACCCCTACAATGATCAACACCTTCTCTACCTGCCTCTGCTTTACACAGTGCAGTTTAAAAATTTTAAAATATAACAGACCTGAAGTACCTACAAAATGTTTGTGTATTAATACTTAGAAATAAAATTTGACAGTAAATTCAGGATATGAAACACTTTATTTGATTTTCAAAAAACAATCACCAGTACCACATTGAATATAAATTTTCTTTGCTAAATAAGAGTATTAGAATGAGTATTACTATTTTTTTTTGCAGAAAAACAAAAGGGGTGCCACAAAATGAAATTAAGAATATTATCATTTTGTTTTATACTACGCAGCCAATTTCTATATTTTGTCTTGGACAATTTAGTAAGGGTTTGCTGAAATCTTTATAAAATTGCTCTGAGTGCATCTTGCCTCTTACGTAAACTTAAATGTTCTTGAACATCTTAGGTTAGAACGTTAAAAAAATTTGATTTTTGGATCTTGCATAAGATGTGTTCCTATGAAAAAAAAAAAAATGGATCCCTCTTTTGGAGAAAAAGGCTGACAGGATGAATCACCTAGGCAGTACTACTAGCACAGTAAAAAAACTCGGCTTGCCACGCCAACCATTACGAAAATATAATTAGACAGAGAACAGAAACTAAATATTTCCCCACACTCTGTAATAAATAAGGAAGCAAAATAACTTGCCCAAAGTGGATCACGACATCAGAGATGTCAAGTACTACAATTTGTCCGTAGTTTATACGGATAATCACTTGTTATTACAGAATTACGGTAGTCCCCGAAATACTACGTAGTTTTACATTTTCAATTTAAATTTGAGTGTTTACGAATGTTGTGCAATCTGTTGGCATGCCAAGCCTGTTAGGTTAAAGTGTCCCACTAGCTCCTATGTCGATTTGTCGGAGGAACTAGAAAAGTGAAGGGCTGGAAAATAATTGTCACAATAGACAAGGAGTTTTGTGTTTTCGAAACCCACCAAATATTTCCCAACCACTCACTCACTTAATCCCAAACTTGAATCAACATTTGCCTTAAGCGCCCCACTTTTCTCTATGTAAATGTCATATCTAAACAGGGAACCCGTTGCACTATCGCATAGTGACCAGAGTTTTGCATGCCACTTTGTAGATGGTTTTGAAAGCATGTACTGCTTGAACCACAGGTAGCATTTGAAGTGGAGCATCGTTTCATTAACTGAACACTTACAATCTGGTTCAATTTCTTGTAAGTAGGTATCTTTTACAGTGTCTATGACTGGACTGCTTTTAAAGATAGGGTCATATTTCTGGTGTGATTTTGGAAGCCGTTTACTATTTTCAGCAAATTGCACAAATGGCCTAAGAATTTGGTATCTGTCACGAGACATAATATTTGAATAATTCAGAGTAGAGTATATAGCCAGAGTGTTTCACAAAATTACTGTTCTACCGATGTTTTCCGACACAAATCCTTGCAGATTTCAATAGCTGTCATTGCTTCAGGAGTGCACTCCATCCACTGTTTATATCACGAACATGGAGATAGATTATCTGCATTCTTCTCACACAGCAGAGATGTGTACAAGTACGTTTGTTCTGCTATACAAATAAATTTAGAGAACCAGTCCACTGCTGTGTTGCCATGCATTTTAAGTTTTAGTGAATCATGCACAGGAGATTTCTTACACCAATCAAGTGAAATTCTTAACATTATCACTTTCGACTTTCACCCGGATATTACAATTTACATAGTCTGATTTTCTTTTTGTGCCATCCAAACAATGCGTTGAAGTGTCGCTATGGCCACCACCACACACTGTCGTACTGTCACTATCACTCAAATTTTTCAGTACAACGCCTACAGTTTTATCTTATTGCCTACAGTCTTCATCTTCGTTTTCAGATTCATTACACTCTGTCGGCAAAAGTATCGGTGATCACCGACCGTTCAGTTTGAACATGTAAAATACTTTTGTGGGTCACTCGAAGGGCGCTCCCAGCAGTGGAATTTCGAAGATGTATTTAGTCTGCAATGTTACCCTTCATTAAAAAAAAACCCAAAATTTTCTAGAGTTACGCTGTTTTTCATTCCTCCCTACGTTGTCGGAACCAACGCCGTTCATGTTTAATTGATGAGACGCTGAGCAAGCTGTGGACATGTGGCTATGAGGCGGGAAGCACCACTGGCGTTAAATGTAAATACCGTAGTATATATTTGGTAACATTTCCGAAAATAAACATATTACATATCCATTCCCCGATTTGCAGTATTTTACCAGTCGTACATTGTCATAATAAACAGAATAATTATTTCTACATAATCATTGCCAACTGGCCTACAACTATCGTGTTATAGACATGTTTGTTAACATTTACAATAAGTATTACAAACTATTTTTATGCTAGTGGATGCATAGTAATTGATAATTACTTAAAAACATTTTTCTCTCTATGATGCATGTCAGTTGCATCAAAATATTTTAATGCTTGCCTCCAATATTTGACACTTTGATATCTTAACCTAAAAGTCTTAGCGTTCGTCTGCACATTGCCGATCGCATTGTTGCTGTTTAATTTAGCATGTAAGATTGTAATGTCACAGTCTTTATTTATAAAACCATAATTACATACATTAATATGTTGTAGTGTTTATGCAGTATGTATATTTTAATTGTATACTTGCACCTCACATCTTTTTTAACCTTCCACGAGAGTATATTTACAAATACAGCCGAGTGCCTAACCAATATTACCAATGCCATGCACTGACTCTGCAAAGTACATTCACAAATGAACACAGGAAATACACACATAATTATATAGTGTATTTTTTTTTCCTTTTGCCTGGAAATGTATCCAGTATTAATTTGAGTAATCTTGTACCTTAATTAAAGTGTTGGAACAGCTACACACGTGTTATATATTCTAGTTGGTATTTTTTTGGTGCGGCAAAGTAGTTTTGACTAGAGGAACCCATTTTAGTATGTACAAGTGCCACATTTGTAGCAGCAGACCGAGCTCTCGTCGGCCATTTTGCATCGCCAACCTAATTGTTTTTTCAGCCCTTCTGGCCAGTATAAGAGGAGTGTATGCTGCCCAAGTTCACAATTCGTTAAGAAATCAGTCCAGCTGGGTCGTCCTGGCACTCACCCTTCCGAACAGTTGACATCCGCAAGCTACCAACAGTTTATCCCTACTTATACAGGATGTCCCAAAAGTTGTGTACCCATTGTAAATACAGATAATATAGTTAATAATGTAGTTACCACTATAATGTTCATATCACTTTGCAGCTTACATTCAGGAGTTTATTTACGAAAAACAACATTGGGCATATGTCCACCATTCACATCTTGACAGTAACGAATCCGTAGCACTACACGTTGCATGACCTTCGCCAAGATTTCTTGTGAAATTTCACTGAGTGCCTTGCGAATGTTGTCTTTGAGGGTGGCAAGTGTCTTTGGTTTGTTCTTGTAAACACTGTCTATGAGAAAACCCCACAGAAAGAAATCGGGGGCAGTGATATCCGGCGACTTTGGCGGCCAGCTGTCACCATTACGAGACATGACCCGACCTGGAAACATCTCCTGAAGAAGTGTCATGGTCAGCCGAGCAGTGTGACAGGTTGCACCGTCTTGCTGAAACCAGATCTCGTCATTTTCCATAGCTAATAATGGTCTGAGAAACGTGTTCAACATGTAACGGTAACGTTCACCATTCACTGTGATAGCCATCCAGTCTTCGTTTTCAAAAAAGAAAAGGCCGAACACACAATGCGCCCTTTTCCCACACCAAACTGTAACACGTTATTCGTGGAGAGGTCTTTCATGGGTCATTTCTGGCTGTTCAGTTGCCCAAATGCGGCAGTTCTGTTTATTGACAAAGCCGCTGAGGTCAAAATGAGCTTCATCACTCATTAAAAGTTTCGTGTGGAAATTGGGTTCTTCCGCCAGTTGGAGGAATTCATTTGCAAACTGCAGTCTTGTTTCCAGGTCAGTAGGCAATAATCTTTGGACAATTAGGATTTTGTATGGATATGTGTGCAAGTCAGCAGTTAAGATTCTGTGTAACAATGATTTTGATATGCCAAGTTCTTGAGAACGACGACGAAGTGATTTCTGGGGACTGTTTGCCACTGATGTGAGGGCATTGTCAATATTGACTGCGTTCCGTGAAGATTTTGGACGTCCAATTCTGGGTCAATCAGCAACACTTCCGTTATCTCGGAACTGTTGCACGCATCTTCTTATGACGCGTTTCGATGGTGCGGCACGAACATTAAATTTTCGTTTGTACGCCCTCTGAGCTTGCACAACACTATGTCCATGCGTGAAGTAAAGTTCAACTATACACGCCTGTTCTTTTGGGTTTCACCTATTCATGGTTGATCTCCAATATCACAGCACCAACCTGCAACAAACAAAACATTTATAGCTAATATGGTTTGCACTTTATTTGTATTTCAAATGGGTAGACTAGTTTTGGGACACCCTGTACCGCCTTCCTACCATACTTGCTGGTGGTTCATGACCACAAGGTGCCCAGCCCAACACACAACAGTCCGCCACAGAGCTGGCCTGAATCTTTTTTAAAATAAAATTGCTGCATAAAAATTATACTAAGTTAATGAAGGGAATAAATACAATTTTCAGTTTGTTTTGTATTTATTTGTGCCGTATTTAAACTTGACGTTGCTTTTGTCTTGAACTTGATAAGCTTAGGTAACATCTTAAGCTTATCGATGTGTGTATCTAGAACTATAATACCATCACCGACATAGCCTTCTGTCACAGTAGTTACCACGCTAATTCCTGTCTCGTTTTGAAATCGCAAAATCCATAAATGTATGCGGGATTATGAAAATTTTGCAATTTTTACATGTGTCGTAAGATGTGTCTTTGATCCGAGATACCTATTGTACGTAGAGAGTTTCGAGATTATTGTAGTCTGCTGGGAAATGAGGGTGGTTTAGGTTACGTAACGCAAGGTAACGTGTTTATTTATCCTAGTAGCTTGCTAAATGTTATTTGTTTTAATATTTTTGGTGATACATAGTGATAAAATAAATACTGTATTTATATTTTACTAAGACAATCACTCTACATATGGAATTGTTAAACCGAAAGCCCAACTTAATGCTGTTACCGAGGGACTTGTATCGGAGTGTGAACATTTCACTGAAAACGACGCTGTGATAATAATGGGGGGATCTAACGATGACTCAGTAAATGAATGTAGTAGGGTGTTCTCACCATAAAGACGAGACTTTCCTTCTTAAAGCATACTGATGTTGTTGTGGTTGACATACCTCATAAGCATGAGCTCGATAAGAATTCATGTGCCAACACAGACACTGACAAAGTTAATCAAAAAATAAACAAACTTTGTAGTTACTTCAGTAATGTCTCTATAGTCAGTGTGCGTAGTCTTCCTCGTGAACACTACATGTAAAATGGTTTACATTTAAATAGGAAAGGGAAGGCACACCTTGTCAGGGAAGTCTGTAAATTATAAACACAAACTTGTAATCCTGACAACTGTAATTCCACTGTGAACACTGCTGTACGAATAGAACTGAGCTGGCACCTGCCCAATGAACAGAAAAACTATTAGATGGCCCCTCAACTGCAACAAATAATGTTAGTACTGAATTAAAGTATGCCAAACAAATGGAGCCGGTAGGTCTGTCACAAATTCAAGGTTTCTCTATATTACATAATATGTGTAGTCTAAAAGTAAGAAACATAGTCTGGAAAATGTCATGAAATGTTTTCAGTTTAATGTAGCCTGCCTTTCTGAACATTAGCTAATGCAACGTGAATTTAACTTCTGCCACTTTCCAGGATACTATCTTGCATTTATAACTACTGCAGAAGCATTGGCAAAGGAGGAGGTGTATGTATCTACATAAAAAAAAATATTAGAAGCAAAAACATTGATTTGTCCCCTCTTTACATTGACAGTATAACATAATGTTGTTGTGTCTTATTGCATACCATTTTAGTAGTTGTCTCCTGTATTTTTAACCAACTTTGAAATAATTCTAAAGAAAGCGTCGACGATGCAAAAATTTATAGTAGTGTGTGGTGACTTTAATATTGATTTTAATGATGTAAATAATATAAGCAGTAAGTTTCTATGTGTATTTAGGCAATTTGATATTCACAGAGCCATATTTACCTCAACCAAGATATGCAAAACCACTATGAAATGTGTAGATAATATACTCTAATCTTTGGTGTGCAGATACGCTAGAAACTACAGTCTCTGACCATCTAGCTCAAAAACTTGTTATTGATACTGTAACATGGCTGCAAGTTGATGATGATGACGATGATGTCCCGTGCGCGGCGCCACTTGTAACGTGCTACGTCACAGTCTGTCGTGGTCTCTACGTTGTCGATGATGAATTTGTTTGTGAGATAGAGAAAATGTGTGGAGTGGCCACTCATGCCCAGATAGCAGCTTTGTTCCTTAGGTTTTTATCTTTGGTTAAATATAGTGGCATAATTACCAACAAAAACAAAGCCAGGAATATCTTCCTTGCGGTTATTTATTTGTATCCATAGCCAATTTGTTTCATTACACGAGTTGCCCACGACAACTAAACAAAATATCAAACAAAGTTAAAGATAACAGGTGACGTAAGTTATTACTGAGTGTCTGCCCAAAAGAATGTCATTAGCTCTGTACCGCGCCTTACAAACGTAGTACTTACGAGTAAATGTTTGCTCCACTCATAATGATGACTATGCGGTTACATATTGTGCAACACAACTAGTTACACCTAGTGCTACATAAAAAAAAAAAAGACTGGAAAGGAAGTTACATGAAATAGTTTTAGCTAGAGCGATTTCGCCCCCGCATCTTTACTTCTCCGTGCCAGCACTTTCTTACACCTCCTCTCTGTCTCGCCATGATACCTTGACTGATTTCTTCCTGGGCGGACACCCGGACTTACTCGGCCGAGCGGCGGAGTGATACAATGGATCCCAGGTTGTTTGAAAACTAGTTAAATTATGTTTATTATGGAAGAAAAATATGTAGCATAGTTACTGACGAATTTGCAAAGAGTTTTGCTCCACAATACCAGCTAAATATTCATTAGTTTATTAATTGGGTATGTACTGCATCTTTAATCTGTCGCTGATCACGACCTTTTTAGAGTTCTGTTGCACACGACACTACCACCCACGTCGAAGGCCTAACTACATGCTCTCTCTCCGCATTCCAACAGGTCTCTGCACATGCCTCCAGGCATCTGAACTCTGGCCTGCCTGCCTGCCTGCCTGCCAGATAAATCCCATTCTAGGGGAGGCGAGCTGAGAGGCTACTTGAAATTTTAAAAATCCAAACAAGGCAAAATATAAGAAAAGGTTACTTAGAAAACTTGCTTGAAATTAAATTAGCTTTAAAATGAGTCCAAACACAATATAAATCAGATAACATTGACACGTAAAATTTACTGCTTTTGTCTTTCTTTAACTGTTAAACTTTAAATTTTGAATAACATTTTAATGTTAATTTCTCTACTAGCATCCCCAATTAATATGTTGGATCTCGCCGTATACATCCTTATATGTACATACTTGGTTTAATTGGCCTACTTAAATTGTTATAAACAACCAAAAAAAAAAAATATATATATATATATATATATATATTAATTAAGAGAAAAGGAAAAAAACATTGAAATTTCTATATGATAAGAGACCAAGTATTGGCTACTTGCCAGTGCACGTCACAACCCCCCACTTTACACGCAATGGATTTTCCCGAGGGACAAACCATAAGTGTTAAGTACACTCTCCGTATAACAGCTCTCCACAATTATGTTTCAATATAACTTACTATGTTTTCAATACAAATTTCAATGTTTCTATACAAATTACAATCTTGTGTTCCATTATTCCAATGATTACTTAAGTCACCTAACTACACTACATTACTGAATACAACATAGGCTTCATGAGTTCAAACTAATGCAAATCACTGTTACCACCATGCTCTACAATATCACCAGACACAAAATTGCTGTTTTCATAACCTCTAAAACACCACCACATTTAACAATTATACATAGATAAATTTAACATATTTATTTGTATTTCACTTCACCCCTGAGCAACGACACATTTATTAATAGTATAGTATATAATGTAACATTTTAGGTAAAATTCAATTGAAAATGTATATTTTAGATTTACTTATCGACTTATAGCAGCACACCGTTCAATGCACCCTTAATTTCAAACATGACCAAAAATTTAAAGCATTTGAATACCCTTACTATTCTTTATACTAATAAAGTACAACCTATACACGGTTGGCGTTGTAAAGTTTAGCTGATAACAGGAAGTCTGTACCATTAACTTATATCACTCAAAAAGACAAAACAGTATAGGGTACACTCCTTTGGAACGGCGACGAGAGTAACCTACCTACGGGCTACACCCTATTGGAACGACGACGAAGGTGCCCGAAAAGCTGGCTACACCCCATTGGACCAACGACGAAGGTGCCCAGAAATAACAAAATTACATCACCACATGCTAAAACAACTTTTTCCCATAAACATTCTCTATATATTACCCTTCCTCCTACAGCACTTTCCTTTTACACGAAGTTAACAGCCGGGTCATTCCATGGAAAATCACCCAAGGGTGGTTGCTGACCCATTTTGAAAAAATTTGAAATTTTGTCACACATAATGTACATATTTCAACAGTTCAAACCCAAAGTTATTGATTTTTATCCGCCCTCATTTTGATTTTACAGAACAAAATGGCCGATACCGTGTACCAAAATTTACATTTTCAAGGGTTTTTGTATTGTTTAATATCTTGATATCCATAAAAGATACAAAGTCATGTGTTATCTCATTGCAAAGAGGAGACTGAGGGCTATTAATAATGCTAGTAAAAATAAACAGAATGATGTTGATATGTCTTCAGGCTTTTGTGCTTCTAGAGTATTTTTTTTTTTATTTTTTGTTTGTTTCTTCTGAACATTGTCAAATGGTGGCGGGAAATACGGGGGTTCTTTTTGGATAAGTGTATGCAGTCATGGCATAGCACTGATAAAATCGCAGGCAACAAACGTTTCATCGTTACCTTTTTTTTTTTTTCTTTTTTTTAACTTACGCTCAGACATGGTAACGCCAGACAGCTGACGGGTTTATTTGTGCTTGGTAAATAACCGCCCTTTGTAAACATCTGTCAAAGTTACAGTAATAAATCAACAGTTGACTGAGTAAATGAGTTGTTATTGGTGAAATCACGATGGTTAGTTGACCCTGAAAGTAACTTAAACTGAGCTATCCGGAGCACGTCAAGCCACATAACCTCAACACCCACTACAGTGACTACACCAGCAATAGAAAACGCACAGCAGACGCAAGGACGCGTCACATCATTTGTCGCCGCGAACAGGGACCGAGGGAATCCAAGTACCTCGGGGGCCCTAGGACCCTTGGAACAACGAGTCACGACTTCGCCGGAAACAACTTTCATCGGCAGCACCAGACAACGGCCAGCAGCAGTCGGGAAGGTATAGTTCACCTAGGGAAACAATGGAACTCAGGTCAGTGTCGAATCGTGAAAATACATTTATATGGGAGGACATGTTCAAGATTGTTTTTGTGGTTTAAACGGTAATTGTGTTGGTTGTCCTTGCAAACAACAAAATGTAAGGTTAGGTTTGGAGTAGGCTTAGGCCTACTTACATATATCAGAGCTGCTAGTGAGCAATATAAGTGTAACATGGCTAATCAGGACGTGGCAGATTTGTTTAGGAGTATGTTTGCAGCCTACAACAAAACACTAGAAAATTTCAGTAAGGGTTGGAAAAGTGACTTGGTACAAATAAATGAGGTGTATGAGGACAGTCAGAAATTTAAAGATGTAGCTGTAAACAAAACCATTTTAGAAAGTGAAACGGATATAGTACAGGTAGGCCTAAGTGTAGAGAAGGTAAATGAGGTGCAGAAAGGTAGCGGGGTAGAAGAAATAGATGTTGAAACTGACAGGGTTTTACTAGACAGTGAAGGTATTAGTGATGATGAAGTTGAGGGGGGTTTGGCAAAAGGTAAAGATACAAGCGATGATGTTGAAGGATCAAAGGAGATTGAGAGTGTGGCAAATTTGGCAAGTGGGACAGAAGTTGTCGAGGGTAAGGTGAGGCCTACCAACAGTAGTGTGGTTGGTAACAGTTTGTTGAGGCTGCAAAGAGTGGAGATGGACAGAGCCTTTCAATGGGCAGGGGCAGCAGAGCAAGATGTTATAGGAAGGGTGAGAAATG
>PNEQ01002431.1:4891-15387 GCA_003012365.1 Medauroidea extradentata
GGAAGAAGCACTTTTGTTCTCTTTGTGGAGCAATGTTTCTCTGGAAAGAATATCTGGACCTGCACATGGCTTCTCACGAGGTCGAGATGCCACACTCGTGTTCCATGTGCTCTGCCAAGTTTCGCTTAGAAGAAAGCCTCAGGAAACATATGCGCTTCCACAATCGCAGCAAGGATGAAGTATCCGAGAGCTCATCAGTCACACAAGTGACCTTGCAATCCCTTGGTGCTCCCTTCGGCTGTGCAGTCTGCAACCTACGCTTTCTGTGGCAAGAACAGTTGCGTAATCACCTGGTCACTCACCCAGACAGGAAACGTGTATTTTGTGCAATCTGTGGCCCGCAGTTCCCGTATGAAGACGAGCTGTTCATTCACGTGGAAAGTCACACTGAGAAGAAGTACACTTGTACTGTGTGCAACATGATGCTGGATTCACAGAAACATCTCGATAACCACATGTCTGTTCATTCTGGAGAAAATCAGTTTTTTTGCTCGTCATGTGCCTTGTCTTTCACCAGCTCCGTACTTCTCGACTTACATTTAACACTTTGTCGTTCACGATACCAGCAGCTTACGTGTAACTCTTCTGCAGTTCCTCCAACCATTAAGACTGTAATTTGTGATAAAGAAGGTTTGGATAAATGTTGTGAAAGTAGCACATCTGTAAGTAAAGAACAAGGCCTTTCCAAGTGTTCTGTTCCACAGAAAGACTTGCGTGTGCACGGGGCTCATGATGTCACTGTTTACAAAGACTTTTTTGCTTTGCAGAGAAAAAACGGTCAGAACTGTGATGTATCTGTAACACATAAAGATCTTAACCCTCCTTCTGTAACTAGAAGTGAAACACAGTGTCGTGATGTGACTGAACAGAGTTCAGAGGTTGTGGTACTAGAGCAAAAACTCTACTGCTTGTTGTGTCATGCTAAGTTCAGAGGTAAACTTGGTTTAGATAACCACATGCTAATTTGCCACTCAAATAAAGCTGGTCGTAAAAACCAGTATACTTGAAATGTATGTAATAATCTCAGACTTATATATTTATGGTTGGTACCTAGCAATAGAGAAAATAATTTATAATCTACTCAACTTGAAAAAGGTTTGTAATTATTTTTGATCAAATTTTTTTAGATTATGCTGTTTACTTTTTTGTGTAATTTTTTAAGTATTTATGTTATTAAATATTAGTTTTGATTTCCTTCCAAATAAATTTTGATATAATATGTTAAGTAAAATACTTTGCAACATGGCCATTATCTCTTGCTGAGCTTAGACCTGTATCTCGTATACGTCCCTCATTAGTCCTTTTTCTTATCTTGATTTCGGTGTGTGTCAAATGTTTTTATGTTATTACTTCAGCAATACATACACGTGCTTAGCATTTTAGTATGTATGGAAGTTAATGCTCTGTTTACTCTTAATCCGAGTTTCAGAATCAACACAGCAAATAAACTTTTTATTTTGCAACCACCAGCGACCCCTCGTTGTTTCTGGGAATGAGGTTGTTATAGAGGGGGTGGGTCATTATAAGAATATTGGACCCATCCACTACTCCAACATATCAAAATGTGCCATTTTTTAACTCTTAAGACTGTGTTCAGTAGTCTTTGACATAAGCAAGAAAGTTAAGTTTCTTAAGTTAACTATAAATTTATTTCATATCATGCATTTTTTGAAAACACGTAATGATACCCAAGGAGATCAAGTTGAACGTCCTATCATCACAAAAAAAAATTATACTTTTAACAGTGCAATGGGTAACTTTTTCAAGTTAGGCTGCGACGAGTAGGCAACATGATGCAGTAAGTGCTAGGGTGGAATTACGATTGTGATGGTAACTAAGAAACTTATACACAGTGCTAGAAATGCTCATGCACGTTACACTGAAGCATTAGCTAAACAACAGACTGCAACAGAAATTTAAACAGCAGCTAATAATGAAAAGAGACGATCATCATTGATGTTAAAGGAGCTGAATGAGAAAAAAAAAAGAAGATATTTGATACTGCATGTGAAACTGTATCTGCCATTGATGATAAAATAAAATCTCTCCAAAACTGAAAAGGGTATGTTTCTGTTTGCATATTTTATTCTTGGTTATTTTCCATATGTTTACATTGTAAATTACTGTGTTTTTGTGTCGGGGAAACTTTGGACATTGTCAGGGAATTTCAAAAACCACATTGAAATTTCAATCGTAGAAATGGTAATAAAAGTTCAACTTCAAGGAAAAGATCAAAAGTTCCAGGTTCAATCCCAAAAGGGATTTATTCAAAATCAAAACAAATATAACCTTAAACATTTTACAAACTCAATAAATCACCAACATAAGTCAAAACATAAGAAAATAAAATCCAAATGAACACTATTAACATTAATTTACCAATTGCTATTAAAAGACGTGCGAAAAGAATCTAGTCAATGGGAACAGTATGAATCAAAAGAAGCCCTAGCCGATATTACTGAAAAGGATGTAGCAAAGACAATTACAAAGATAATACATTAGCTAGCCCTATCCTTATAGGAAACTAACTTGTACAACAACATATGCTGAGTCCCATACCTCAGTAGCTAACCCTAACATAGAACCGTGGGGACACGCCCCAAAATACTCCAATATGTATAGCTCGGGGACACACGCCCGTAAACACACACATTTACTCTAGCTTAACCTACTGAGTCCCCTACCTTGGTGGTATGTACACAATAACTATTGCCCTTACACAGTCTCATAAAGCGGGCACGTAAGGTGCATGAAAAATGTTCACTCACATTACTATTAGCTATCTGCAATTATTTACTTGCTCTGGTATGGTCTAAACTTCAAAATTATACGCCACAAATTATGAATTAAAACACCAACAAAACTAAACTATGGAATTTAATGTCTGCCTCCCTCTGTCTATATAATTACTGACTAAAGTTGAAACAGTGAAAGAACCAAGCATGAAAGTTAAATTACTGATCAAGATAGAAATATAACTAACTGCAAAAACACTAATGAAGCACTAATACGTGGGCCATTATGCTACAGGACTTACGTCAGGAAAAACTCAAACAATAAACTAAACAAAACGCCGAAAATTATTATAAGTCCTGCAGCATAATGACCCAGTCCACATTTACAAAGACGAAAGACAAGAGTAACACTTACATTACACTTGAAGCCGACTGAACACACATACTAAAACTCACGGGTATAAACACCAAAAGTGAGCAGGAATACAAGCTAAAACATAGTCCTTGCAACATAACAGAAGAATAACTACAGTCAAGAAATGTTATGACCGAACCCGAAATATCGAAAGGAAAGCACAATATAATTAATAATTATACAACTCACTTTGTACAATATAAATATCCTTTCTTAAATTCACAATTTAACAATTATTACAACTCTTGGAAACATTTTTTTGATGTTCGGTAAGTCACTTGAGAACACTAGTGTAGTAGGAGGCTAGCCACACTGTCTGCGTCTGTGTGTCTGCTTAGTTCACAATAAGCCTATGGCGAAGAAACAAAATGTTTACAAACTGCGTTGTAAAATATTTCAAACTATAACAAGAATGTAAGGTATGTAAGAGTTTCTGTATACGTGGAAGTGTTCGAAACATAGCTGTGGAGAATAATACATATTATTTGCTGATATCTCACTATGTCTGAACTGCCTCGAGCGTCGTCAAATTATTTTGTGTACCGACATAGTCGGTACAATTTCACTGTCAATTTGCACAGTGAACATAGCTGATGGTCTGCAGAGTCTTATGAACAATACACATTGGTTGAATCTTCACATAAGTCGAGGAAGGGTGTCTAATAATATTAACAACGAAATCTGTGACTTATCCATAGCTTCAGTTATCTGTTTGGCTGGCAGGAAAATAAACATTTTCAAACGGTTACTGATTTACTGGACTGTAAGCCTAGTTAAGATATTATATATATTATATATATATATATTACCCTAGCCAAAAGTCTAATTCATATTATTTTTCATAGTCTCTAAGCCTTGTTCCTATAGGCTGCTGCACCCCCCTCCCCCAACTGGCCAGAGTGGTCCAGCGGAGGGGTGTGAGAAGAGTTATGGGTAGGACGGCGCCACTGCTCCTAGGCACCACCTGCTATCCTGGCCCGAGGGAAAGGTCCAGATTCTCACATATTTCTCTTATTTAATCTCAACTCAATAAAAATCCTCGTAGCATATCTTGAATTACAGATTCGGTATCGTCCAGCATAGCATTCAAACTATTAGCTCGGTAGGTTCACATTATGACTCGTATGAACTTTATTCAGTTGTTTTAAATGAAAGTGTATTAGTCTTGACTGTTTCTGAAACAGTAAAATTGATTTGTAGTAAGTAATCACTCCAGAATTTGAATTAAAGTGACATAAACTCCAACCCAACACTAAAACATCGTAAAAATAAATGAAATGTCTTCAATCCTATCAACTCGGTGTCAAGTGCCAGTCAAATCTTCGTTATTAATTAAAATTTCTACAATAGTGCATGCATTAACAACAAGCAAATTTCCAGCGTTAGCTTTCAATTTCAAGTAACCGGAACCATTAATTTTAATAAATTTTTTTATATATATATGTGTGAAAATCTCTAAACATATTATGCCTGATGGGCACAATGGTAAAATAAGGCTATAACTTTCAAATAATACAATAACCCCTTGTCCACGCAACTTCCGTGTTGTCTAAGTCAATACTTGACAACATGACATGAAACATTCAGTTTAAACATTATTACTTTAAAATGTCATAACTCAGAAATTAAATTGCAAACATTATAAGTATTTGCTACAATAGCACATAAGTTCAAAAATTATTTCAACTTTCATTAAAAATGATAAAATATTTGTATTTTGTGGTGGTATGCATGGAGGGGACTTTATCAAATAAGCCACAAGCCAAAGTGGATACAGCGAACAGCCCCGGGATCTTGCATACTGATAGAAGGGTCAGGAAACAGTCTTGTAATTTTATGCTGCCATGGCACAAGTTGACTTGTGCAGTGAGTACAAATATAAATAAGTTGCTATAAAATATTTATGTACCGGTACTATATAAAATACAAATAAATGCATTTTATTTTACAGAAATAAAAGGTACATTTAACACAAGAATCAAGAAGTTGTTTTGTCATTAATGTGGACTTGTAATTCTTCTATAATATTTAAGTAATCATGGCTGGTTTCACCGTGTCCCAAACTATGTGTCTGAACTAAGCCGAACATAATAGTCCAGTCAACCTGTGTTTTTTAAAGGAAAAAAATTGTATAAAGCTAATTTTTTCTTCATCAACTACTATCATACAGACAAATGTCCAGCCAAAAGTCCCCACCCCTACCCCGCTGGCTTCCTCCCCCTCCCCCCTCTAAATATAAAAAGTTCACCTATTCCAAGTGATTTCTCTGAAACCATGCATTGTGAAATCGCAAAATAGTTTTTCTTAATACCTAGGGATCACAAGATAATAGCTACATTTTGTATAATATTTGAAATAAGTATGTTAAAAATTCTAAACTTCCTGAAAAAAAATTTTAAAGCGTAATGAATACATTTTGTACACACACACTCTCTCTCTCTCTCTCTCTCTCTCTCTCTGTGCATGCGTGTGTGCATGCTAGGTGGGGGGAGGGGGGGTTAATGTTTTTCTAATCTGCATCACCTAGACAGTTGTCCAATCAAATGCCCCTGCCACAACCCCACTTGCAGTCTTCCACTCCCCCTCACCCCCTCTCCCATCATCAGAATTTAACCATTCAGTGTCGTGTATGACAGGAAAAATGCACTGAAATCAAAATTGATGAAATATATGAATAACTGAAAAAAATTGACGAGATGTAGTGACTAATAATACTCACTTAAATCGCAGGATGGCTAACATAAAGCCGATAATATTTGCTACTTATCCGGAAATGATTAAACTGACACCACTAAATACAAAGTCTCAATGTAAGACATCATGCATGCATATGCCTCTACCGATGACATAACATCGAGAGTCTTCATGCCTTGTTAGGTACTTGTCAAGAACTATTTTACAATTGAAAAATTTGCTACTGTACCAGTAACTGTTTAGAAGTTTTATAATGCTTTTTATTGGAACAAATTTACATTTTATATAACAATATTGCTACGTAATAGCACTATTAGTTATGTAATTACCCATTACCTTAAAGCAATGATGCGCGTCCTATGCAGTTATGTTATCAGGTGAAATGTTGAGATGATTGTTGACAGCTCAAGACAGTTCCGTGAACATCCATCTCGTCCTCATCAGGATCCTCTTCGTGCACTACAGCAACATTGGTGCAACATCCTCTACAAACACCACACAGTGCTGTACAGTCTAGGGATGCCTTCGCACAGCTGCAGTTGTTCTTACATAACATCTTGAAGTTACAGGAGACAAACTTAATAACTTCTTCAGGTGCTGGTGGTTTTGTAGAATGACGAGGATAGAGTGTTTCGTTCGTAAGGATCCAGCTCCATTTCATTGGGTTCATGTATTTATTTCCCAGCCATTTTTGAACCTGGTAGTAGGTTCTAAATGAGTGTTGCGCTTCTAAGTGAGTGTTGCTCAGCTGCAGCCGAGGTGGGAGGAAGAGACGGCATATTAAATTTTGATTTCAAAGACATACTTGCCACCGCTTTTAGATACATCGAATATCTGCTTTCATCCAAACTGTTGGAGTTAGAGCAACCACACAACCTGAGAATGAAATCCTCTCCAGCTTCTTTAACCTCTTTGTCTGCTAACCCTTAATGTACTTGTTTACTACACTATACCAGCTACACCTCCTACAGATCAGGAGTAATTTTTTTTTGCAAAAATTACACAGGCGTAGCTATACCAGCTTAAAATGAAACTCAAGTGTAATCACAACATGACTCATATCCTGTTGAATGAAACACATTTTTTCTGTTGTAGTTACACCAGTGCAATGGTGTAGCTACACCTGCTTGAATGAAATTAAGCTGTTTTTTCGTGGATATTTTTGAATTGCTAGAAAATAGGAGTGTGATTCAGGATATTTGATCTTTAATTTACACATACGCGCAGTGTTAATTTTCATTTTAAACCTCACGAAGAAGTTGGTTTCATCAAATTCTTCAAGCTAATCATGCACCAGCTGAAATCTTTGTGTTCAGAGTCGATGTTCCACACCGTCATCAATATTTTGCAAAAATGTAATTAACCTCCTCAGTATATGCTTCCAGTTCTTCCACTGCATCCATTTTCTTTGTTTACGTGTATTTTAAGCTGTGTTTAAGAATTTAGGCCTCTGATTTTGGGTGCCTAACTTTAGGCAAGACTTAAAATATTTAAGTTACACTGAAGTGTTGGTGAAATGCTGTACCATGCTAGGCAAGCCTTACCTCACATTAAGTCATACTTAAATTTTAGGATCCGTTGGTAAAATCGGCCATCACTGTTCGTCAAGTTCTCGCTATGTGTTGTGCTTATTCAGTTGGGATAGTTGGCCCAGTTTCTCATGTAAGATGGAAATGTTTTTTTTGAACAACAGTCACTTCTTTATGTGTAATGATACAATATTATCTTCTGCGGTCCATTTTCAACTAGTTTGGTTTCATAAGCGCTTTGCGTATGTGATCACATTTTTTTTTAAATTGAAAGAAAATTGTAAGCACACATTTTGCACTTTTTGTATCCTGTAAGCTATGGTTTTATTTAGGTACCGTAAAACATGGTGATTGGAAACACTGGGATGAAGAGAAACGAAATACAAATAAATTCCTAGCTTACACCTTTTGCTCAAAAAAATAATAATTACTAGAAAACTACTGTTTGTAAACTGTTTTAACTTGCCTAGCTAAAAACAGAATTTTAAAACAGAATTTTAAAACAGAATTAATACTAAAAATTTACTGTTGTTAATTGAAAGATTTAGCTTTTAATTAAATTATGTTTCTATTCATGCCAGTGTTTCTATCTCATCTATCTGGGCGAAAATACATCTTCCTCGTCATAGTATTTTTGTGGAATTCTGTGGTACAATACAATAAATATGTTGTTTCTGCATACTTGAAAACTCATATTTCCACATTTCCTTACTTCAAACAATTTGTATTTGCCCAACAATTCTTTACAGTTGCAGCAAGCAAATGCAGCGGCCAAGGCAATATATTGTAAGTAGCAGCAAACTGTAAATTATTTTACAATTAGATCACTTGAGTATTTCAATATACAATTTGATTTAAAATTCATGCAATGTTTTGCAAGGTAGAAATTTATGGAGCATCATTTGCTTCCTTAATACAAACTGACTTCCCCATAATCGGATGCAAAATATAAATCTGAGCAAAAGGCGTTGTCACAACAGCACTTTAAAATCACAATTCGAGCTTTCAGTTTTTAAACTTAAACAAATAGTGTTTTTTGATCAATAAGCACATTGATTTGACAGCTCTGTTGCTCAGGAATCCAACACCACATGTACAACAGACAGTTTGCATCCTACCTTATTTCTCTGGACCACAAATTCAGTTACCTTTGGACCAACTGGATAACTAATGCACTGTACAATTTCAGTTTCATTATCTTGCTCTATGCTTGCCGCCTTACTCGCGGCAAGTGATAAAGCACGCTGAAAAACGGACAGTATCTGAGAAATACTTTATCATCACTGTGGGTGTACATTCTTCCATCCTCTTTGAGGATGAAAATACCGGGACAGGATGTATAAATTAAAATGATGACCAACTATTACTTTTGGCTGGAGCACCTTTTACTGCGATAACTGTCCTACATTACTCATCAAGCAACAGTCAAACTTGCAAGAGACAAATTTCCAGACATTTGTATGAATCACAAACAGTACTGCAAACGTGTTTATTCAGCAAGTAATACATTACATGCCTGTCCTCGGTCGCCTAGCCCACCAACGCAGTTTGTCACCCATTTTACCATTCAGGGGACTAGAATATTTTTCTGTTACAATCCACGACCAGTACGACTCCGTGCCTGCACCATTACGGCTGTCAGAACTTCTCAATAAATTCTTTAACATCATTCCACACTTTCCCTGTCGTTGCGTCCATTACTTTTCAGCCGCACACCTAAACAATTTGGTACTATTGTTTACACATTCACACAATCTCGTATTGCACTTTACAGTCCAACATTGTATAATTTTGTTGCCTGTACGAAAGTATATTCCGTCGTGCCAACAACTACAATTTTCCACTTAATAGTTTTCCATCACACTGATGATCAACACTAAATTAATAATTTAATCTACAGCGACCGCCCAGCCATACTAACAGATTAACAAACTATTTGCGTGACACACAGCTAGCCTACATTTCTTTACTTCCGCAACACTGTAACTCATTACAATAAACTACACATGATGTTGCGGTAGTTAACCCACGTCATGTTGTCCTCAGCTAACTGAATAAGCTACCATAGCACTGAAGCCACATTCCACGTTGAACGTACTTCCGTGAGCCCTCAAAGTTGGCCTTTCTTTGTCAGGCTTTCATCATGCTGTGCTGTAACTATTACATGTGCCACACTTTCATCACTCCACGCTCTCTATTGCAGTCTCAACTATGGTACAAGTGTAATAATGCAGTGATCATAATTATGACGCCAGCACATCCAAACATGCACTGGTCATCACAATATGACTAGTGATTTCACTGAGTGAGCAAGCGTTTAAAATGTAACATTTGAATTTGGTCACAACTATTTAGAAACTTGTATTTAAGTTGTGATACTTTGTAAATACATTTATTTAATGTAGTGGATGAAATAAACAAGTGCCAACAAATAAAGTGCATGTTGCCGATCAACAGTTGTAACCTAACCCATATTTTCTGTAGGAGCCAGAGTTTGACTAAGGCAGGTTCTCCGTACACTGTTTTGGTGTTTGGCAAAGAATCACTGTATTTGTAAAGTTTGAATAGACGTGGGCAGGTTGATTATTTTAAATACACAAGAATACTTTGTAGAATTAAAATTGTTGACATAATGTTAATTTTTTTTTTTTCTTTGCAGAGGCATATTCGAAACCTAGCCAGAACTGTAAGAGTGTACCTTGTTTACAAGAAAACAATGTCGCTAATAAAACTTGCGACACCATGAAGACTAAACAGAATCCATTTAGCCACTCGAATGATGAATACAAGTCTGGCAAAGAGTTTAAAAATAAGTTGCCCAGAAAATGCTCTCAGTCAGCAAACAAGAGTAAGACATGTAAAATAAAATACTTTACAGAAGCAATAGCTGTTCCTGGAAAAATAGACTGCTCGTGTGGACATGGGATAGAAACCTGTGCACTCCATCCCGACAGGAAGAAGCACTTTTGTTCTCTTTGTGGAGCAATGTTTCTCTGGAAAGAATATCTGGACCTGCACATGGCTTCTCACGAGGTCGAGATGCCACACTCGTGTTCCATGTGCTCTGCCAAGTTTCGCTTAGAAGAAAGCCTCAGGAAACATATGCGCTTCCACAATCGCAGC
>PNEQ01002432.1:0-20122 GCA_003012365.1 Medauroidea extradentata
AAAACGTATAACTTTTTTTGATAACTGCAAGTGTTTCAATTTTGAGAATTTTTTTTTTTTTTTTTCATAAAGTGTGTAAAATAATGATAAATTGAGTGTGCAAGGTGAAAGACTATTTCTCATGCTACTAATACAAAACATACAAATGTTTGATGTTTAAAGACCTTTGTACGACACATGATATAAGTAATGGTTATTTCTAAACTTCTGAAAGCCTGAAGTGATTTTTGAAGATATTTGAGTGTCCATAACTTTTTAACCAGTTTGAACCACAAAACTTTTTCTGTGGGGATTGGTTACATACCAACAGGAGTTTATACCTGCAAAGCAAAACAATTTTCCGTTCAGCCCTTTTCAGTTTATATGACAGGAAAGTTGGCAATTTTATCACTGCTAGGGTCAAAAAACACGGTGGTTTGAATGCATGAGGTCAAAGAGGGGTACCCAGGGTGTTAATAAAAAAATATATAAGTGTATGGTTTATAGCCCTTTTTGAGTTACAAGGTGTTAAAAATGCCTTTTTTAAGCTTCTAAAACCCAAAATTTAAGCCCTTGTGATACAAGTTTAGTATGTAAGAAAGTTGTGTTTATAGTAATCACAAGAAAGCGTGAACCCTTATCTGCAAGTTGGTAGAAACGGAAATTACATTAACTTTAATGTGAAATTAAATATTGATTATTTCGTAGATGGCTGCAACAGCTGATTTAGCTGCGCGGGCCACCGCATAAAAGAGCCTATATCCAATACGGTGAGAGATAAAATTTTAATGAAAATGGTTTTCGCCTATTGGAACATGATAGTAACCGTAGTTAAATTATAAAAATTATACAAAATAGTCGAGCAACCTCCATTTGCTGATTTCACATGGAATGACCCTTGAGCCAAGGCTTCTCAAGGCAGATTTGCGCATGAACTCACAAAATAATCTTCAAGAATTGAGCTTGAAAACCTAGCCTCCACCATCAATACCCATGGTATAAAATTCTTTAACCTTTTTCCAGACTGTTACATTTAAATTCTTCCATTTTAAATTTGTTTCTGCTGGTGTGAGGAGGCCACGAGGGCAGTGAATTTTTATTGTGCGACTTAACTGATTTGATGTTATAGAATGTCTTTTGGAAAGATGTTGCCAGAATTTCAATTTGTGTTGTAATGTTATTTTTCAATAACGGTTGACGAAAGTTGAATTATTCCTCGTCAGTTTTTTTTATAATGCCTTGTAACCAAGTGGTCTTCAAGTGCTTTCGCCTATTACCCAGTATGTGGGATAAATGTTATGCAACTGTCACTTTGCTTCTTCGAGATATACTATTGTCTTGGAAATGAACGGACTGGTAAAGTCTTCGACACAATGAAAGCTATGTTATTTAAAAGATAAATGTTTTTTTTAACTGTGATTTATAAACTAAAGGAATATGTATAGCACTATTATTTCTCCTCTCTTCCGACAATTAAAAAAGGTGTTTATTGAATATAGAAACATTTAAGCAGACAATCATAGCAAGAACTATGCTAATTATTCTGTATAAATGTGTGTTGAATACACAATATATAGGGTCGTTGGAAGGAAAATGTGACTCCGTGTCCGGTGAGAGTGAGGTAGGAACGGAGCTGCGTTGTAATGCTCTGGGCGCCACCCGATTAAGCGTGTAGTCGGGAACACGAGGTTCGATGGGTCGTGGTCTGTTTGGGCCGGTGTGCCCCTCTCTCACCTGGCGATTCGAAACAGCTGCGTATCGGGAAAACAGGGAGGACCTGGAGAAAACTACACCTTACATGGACACTTATGGGTCGGTCAACCCCCTTATACCCTAGGGCCTTAAGCGAGCCAGTTCCAAATGTCAAAACAAAGTAAAACACTGGGCTGGATAGTTGCACACGTGCTTTGCGTAATTAATGCTGGACGAATCAGAGTCCCAAAGCGTGCCACGTCTCTCTTGTTCCGTCCGTCACGGCCGCTACTTTCAGACTGCCTTTTTCATGCGCTGATAGAGGGAGGGGGCGGCGAAGCCATGTATCCTGCATTGGCAGAGGGCCATGCAGCGGCAGGGATGGCAGGTGTTGCACGTCAGTGTCAAGTTCACACATGCCCTGCCGCCATCACTGATCCGCCACACACACTCAAGTACCATACATCTGCCATTACCAACCAGCGCACACCTGCCACTGACACACTCTGCGAACACCTGCAGCGACCAGGTGCAACTCCACCTGGCCTGTGGCCTGGTACGACGACAATGTTTAGTCAAATTATAAGGGCTTATATAGTAAACTAAGTAAACATAGATTGTCTTTGAATGTGGGCCGGAAATATGAATTTAACTGTAATGGGTGATGCAAGGTAGGTCAGGTGGTAACTGCTTGCATACTGCATGAAGCATTATGTAATGGCAGCTTAACCAATATGCAGAATTATACTAATGCCCAATCTTGCATACATTCGTCTGACATATGGGGCCGCAAATGGATATGGATGAGTGGCTAAGACAGTTGTATGAGTATAGTTTTCGGAACAGGCAACTGCCAGACTATCTCGCATCAAAAATGTTTTATGTGCTACATCCTTCTGCAAGCAACAGAGAAATTGTCAGTTGCCTAAGTCTGAGGCATTCACTCATACAGCGGGTAAGTTACTACGTGACAAAGGACCTCACCTACACCATGTTCAACCGGTGCAGACATTGAGAGGAAGATTATCCTCACTGTTAAGAATTTGATCTTTGGTATTTGTTACAGATTGCCCTGCAGCCTGTGTACAATGACTTGTTTGAACTGTACATTCTACCTGTTGCTTGAACTGACACACTTACAGTATCTCTCTGCAAGAGACCTTGCTGTAACTGCTTTGTAATCTTCCAGGGGTGCACTGAATTGAAGATTCGTAGTGCTGCAATTCCTTGCACCTGTTGCATGTGAAGGGTTGTCTCATTTGCATTCTCACAATCAGTTCAGATGTAGCCGACTGATGTAGCGAAAATACCTGAATAGGTTTCACAGGACGAGTACCTAAACACAAGTTCTGAAGAGAACCATGAACCCATTGACTCAGAGCAAGTATTAGTTGGTAGACTAACTGCTGCAACTGGAGAGGTTCTGTACTTTACGAGAAATTGGCGTTCATATGCCACTGGTGTGAGGCTTGTGCGTGTGTTAGTGGTCAATATTTTGAGCAGGTATTGTAATATCCAGATGTAAAAATTATTTCTAGCATTACATTTACATTTAACTTTGCACATCTGTTATCATTTGTAGGTCCACATTCTGTATTACAAAATGTTTCCTTCTCTGTCTGCCTTTTAGTTTGGCCAGTTATTTTTAAAGTAGCCTACTTTTTATTATAGGCCTATGCAAAATTTGCAAACAACACATTAAAATAATATGATTTATCCAATTTGCCACAACTTTGTTTTGTTAACATCATGTTGAACACACAAAAATGTACCAATGTAATATCAACAGCTGATTTTCTTCAGTATTGACACCAAAGTCTAAACTGAAATGCAGGGTTTCAAAGTAGCTGTTGTAACTGAGTAACACAGTTAAAGAAACATAACACATACTGCCACACGTTAGGGCGACAGAATTATGTAACTGTAAAGGCACGCAAGACAAAGGACACTAACAAAGCACTCGTTAGTTTAATGATATGCAGAGTATACAAGAGGAACTGTCGTAGGCTGGCCTGGCTACGAAACTTGTACAGTGTGAGGTAGGCCTACACTAGACTGACAATTTGTAAAAAAAATGGAATCTCGAACTAGGGATGTAGAATTTAAGTGAAGTGCATTTAAACTGCTCTTACTGACACTTTCGAGTTGTCGGTAGCAAACTCAATGTTTGATGGAACAAAAACTGAATGTAGTTATAGGATAGAAAAAAAATATCAGGTGGAAATAACTACTGTGTTGGCCTTTGCATTGGCCAGAAAAGAAACAGATCCAACATAATACTCTTCCTGTATTTGAAGCTAAAATAATTATACTTTGTGTATAAGAGTGTTCAAATTTCATTACATTTTTCTTCAAAATAATCACTCGTGCAGAATAGTCAGAAAGTTAAATTTAGCATTGGTAACATGGATTCTGGGTAGAATAATTCTCCAACACAAAAATTGCATAATTTATTCAGTCAAAAATTTTAATATTAAAATGTTTAGAAAATTCAAATGTCTTAGGGCCGTATGTATAAACGGCTTTCGAATGATAATGAACTGTTATCCCCATAGAGAAAGTATTGGTGAGCAGTTGGTTGTCATTCGAAAGCAGTTTATAGATACGGCCCTTAATCACATGGGGTTTTCAAGGTTATTTTGCCACTGGCTCGCTGGAAGAGCAGTTAACTATGTCTGCGTGGTTGTGAAAGAAGTATTTATTGACTGTTAAATTGAATAAAGAATCGTTCTGCAGTATTAGGTAACTGCTCAGAAGATAGTTTTTGGCACGACATTTCTGAATGACTGTAAATAAAAATGTTTGAATTAAATGTTGGCTTTACTGGACGATGTTGGTAACCGAGACAGTAATAAATCTGATTTAATTAATTAGGCATGCAGGGACTCTTCTTTCTTATTCCCCACTATACCAGACCTATTTATCTTCTAATGTTACGAGGACAATCATTCAAAATAAAAATTTTAGGCTTGTCCCAAAATTACATCTGCTGCCTGGAAGATTGATTAAAAACAAGGAAACCAAAGCGTCTAGTATAAATTTGCATAGTGTAGACTGTTAATGATAAAGTGAGCACTGCTTAAATTTTTCTATCAGCTATTTTGGATTTCTCTTTACTGTTTTCAATAAAAAAAAATATAGTGAAACTAAATCCTGAAATGTTTCACAGCGCTGAAAACGTGTCACCTTTGACTCCTCTAAAATACAGTTTTCTGTTATTATAAATGTTGGGGGAGTGCTCAGTTTGAATTGCACAGTCTATGATCATAATATTATTAACTTACAGCATCACAGAATAAATACCTCGGCTGTAGAACAGGTCTGGATACTCGCCTGGAAACTTGACCCCTTGTTGTTTGGCTGCAATTTACCAAGTTACCGATAATACTATACATTTTTGGCGTTGTAATTCGGGCGGTCGAGCTCAAACTCCGCTCACTTCTCTCCCACTAAGATAAACAATTTGTCAAAACATATTTTTTATCAATTTATGAAATGCTTCCTTCGCTACAATTAAGGGGTCAAGCAAAATACATTGGCAGATAGGCGAGTGTCCAGACCTGTACTTCTACGGCTGTGATAAATACCTTATAAGCCTCATAGAGAGTATTTTATTGAACCTCCTTTTTATTATTATTGTTGTTGTTATAACTGTCTTTGGGTTGTCATGATTTTAGAGCTAGTGTACTTTACGTGGCTGTTTGGTTATACAGTACATTAGGCTTAGTTTCAAAATCCATGAAGAAAGTAAGTTGCATTTAAGTTCTCATTTCTAGTATCCCTGGTACAGTAATACAAGCTGTTATATAAAGCAATGCCTCAAATTACACTTCGCTTTGATTTCATTCCTGTACGTCCTTACAGCTGGTACATAAACAGCATTGAAAAACCTTTCTTAGGTGCTTATGAAAACATAGTAAGTATAACCTTTCTCAGTAGTACTGGTCATGTGACTGGAGCTACTCAGTTGTTGGCCTTTCATGAGGGTTTTTTAATGATGGATTTTTGACCTGTGGAGTGAAGTTGGAAGTATATTTTTTGTAAATAAATATTATAGCAAAATTATAATTTCTGATGGTTTATTTTCTCATTTTAAGTTTTTTTTTTAAGGTTTTTAATAGTTTTTTTGTAATATAAAATCAATGTTTTTCTGTACTACTATATATTTGATTTTAAAGTTTTTTTTAGTGCCGCAAATATTTTTTATGCTTAAAGTTGACGCCGTGTCTGGTGAGAGTGAGGTAGGAACGGAGCTGCGTCGGAATTCTCTGAGCGCCATCCGGTTAAGCGTGTATCTGGGAACACAAGGCTCGATGGGTCGTGGTCTGTTCGTGCCGGCGTGCCCCTCTCTCACCTGGCGAGTCGAAACAGCTGTGGATCGGGAAAAGCAGGGAGGATCTGGAGAAAACTACACCTTACATGGACACTTATGGGGCGGTCCACACCCCCATACCCTAGGGCCTTAAGCGAGCCAGTTCCAAATGGCGAAACAAAGTAAAACACTGGGCCGGATAGTTGCACACGCACGTTATGTTTCTTGGTGGACGAATCTGAGTCCCGAAGCGCACCACGTATCTCTCGTTCTGTCCATTGCGGCCGCTGCTTCCAGACTGCCTTCTTCATGCACTCGTAGAGGGAGGGGTCGGCAAAGCCAGGTGTCTTGCACTGGCAGATGGCCGGGATGGCAGGTGTCACACATCGGTGTCAAGTTCACACATGCCCTGCCGCCATCACTGATCTGCCACACACACTCAAGTATCGCACATCTGCCATTACCAACCAGCACACACCTGCCACTGACACACTCTGCGAACACCTGCCGCGACCAGGTGCAACTCCACCTGGCCTGTGGCCTGGTACGACGACAAAGTAACCAACATGAATAATAATACTCTCATAAAACCACTGTATATTACTATGTTTAGTTTAAAATATTTTTTAAAATAAAGTAATTGGCAGTACACAACATATTTTTGAACAAAGGAGCACATCTTATTCTATACAGACTTCCAAAGCAAATTATTTCTTATTCCCATGAAAAAAAATTGTTTCTAATAATCAAAATCCATATTTGCATCATAACTAACCAATAAACTGTTGCAATGTGTGAAATAATACATTTATACTAAAATGCACAAAAACATACATCACAATTATTTGTAAGCACATTGTCTTCTGTACACACTTCCAAAGCAAATCTTTTTTGTTGTTATGAAGAAAGGAATGCATGGTAATAATTAACATAATTACACCCTTACAAATCACTAAACTGTTGGTTGCAATATGGTGAATACTACATTTTTCACTGAATACTCAAAAACACTCAACATAATTATTTACAGCAGCACATCTTATTCTAAGTGTAATTCCAAAGCAACATATTTTTGTTAGAATAAAAAAAGTATAACTGGTAATAATCAACATAATTCATTTCACCACAAACCAATAGACTGTTCTTTGAAATGTGTGGAATAATACAGTTTCCACTGAAATAATCAAAAACACCCAACATAGTTCTTTACAATTACACATGTTATTTTAGACAGACTTTCAAAGCAAAATATATATTTTTTGTAATATAACTTAGTAAAATTGGTGAACAACGAATAATTGCACCTCCACAAAAAACAATAAGCTGTTGCAACATTTTGAATAAAAAGTTTGTTTTACAAAACTGCTCAAAATAAGACTACACTTATGTACAGTTGCACTTTACATTAGATGCCTAAAATGTTCCATAGTGCAATAAATAAAAAGTATCCTCGATATCCATAGAAAACATACAAATCTATCAAAAAAATTTTCACTGTATGAAACGTGGCAAAACATGGAAAAATGCAAAGTCCCACGTCACTTTCTGCACACATCCACCTTGAGTCTTTTCGCTGCGCTTTGCCCTTTGTTGTATGCTTACATGCATAGCACTGCCGCTGTGGCTTGCTTTTTGCTGCAGTTGAAGGTACAGGTGACGGAAAATGCCTCACTGACAGGCGCAATGGCGATGGTGTGACATCTTTTGAGCGCCGTCCACCTTTTGATGGTGTGCGTGTGGGACTGAACTCCTCAAGCAACTGTCGAACTAAGTTCAGTCTAAACTGAATAAGTGATATTTTTTTGCCGGTTTTCATCTTGTGTAGGATGTGAGCATTGAGAATCATCATATCTCAAATATGAAAAAAATGGCTTCTTATATCATTTTACCGACTTCCTCGTGCTGTCAAGAAAGCTGATTTGCATGTCAACTTTATCAACAAGGCCCATATTTTTGTTATACTCAACAATGGACAATGGTTTTTTTACAATTTCACCAGTAGCTCTGTTTGTTTTGTTTGTATCAACAAACTGGTGTGAGTGAACCGTGCTAAGCATAAAGATGTCTCTCTTGTCATGCCATTTTTCGGCTAACAAGTTGTCGGTGTGAAACACTGCGCACGCCTTTCTTCAATTTTTGAGGAAATTTTGGCATTTCCTTTCTATTTGCTCGCGCTGTTCCACATGCACCTGTTTGTTTTGAGCGCAGATAATCAAACAGTTATGGACTTGAATACCAATTATCAGTGAAAACTATATGTGCCCGAGATAAGGTTTCAGAAGCGTCACAACAATGGATCCAAAAACACCAAGGTCAAAATTAATTTCAATGTTAGTTTGTGAACCCGTGTACACGATAAAATCTAAAATATATCCGGTTTCACAATCACACAGCACAAACAATTTCACTCCAAACCTGTGACGCTTGGATGGTATGTATTGTTTGAATACCAAACGACCCTTCCACACCATTATGCTCTCGTCAATGCATAAATTTCTATGCGGCTTGAACACAGTTTTGAATTTCATGCGAGCTATTTCTAGTATTGTACTAATTTTGTACAGTCTATCATCAGCTACCTGACTATACGGATCACAGAAATGAAGGCGCATCAAAAGTAAAAAACGATCCTGTGGAAATATTTTACTGAATATCGGCGTAGAGAGAATGGGATCAGTAGACCAGTAGTCTTTCATACGGTTTTTTGCTGTGTGTGGCATCAAAATAACTACGACTAGGAAAGTGTACAGTTCTGAAACCGTAGGTTTTACCCACTGAAACAGTTTTGATTTTTTTTTTTTTTCACTTCATAGGTGTTTGTTATGTAGGAATGATATTTGTCTGACTCATCAGCAATGTTTTCAACATGATTACTGTCGAACAAAAGTTCGAAAACATCAGATTCACTTACATTTTCTGGTAGATCGGCATCTTCTGTAATTCCAGAATCTGTGACATCAAAATCAAAATTTTGTGGATTAAAGTTTTCATAATTTTCCCACCGAAATCTGTCGTGAACACTTCCGTGAAAATCGGCTACAGTTTCACCATCCGGCTTATTGTTGTCAATGTTTGTACATGCCTGTTCCGGCACAGCAGTAGTATTATCACTGTCACTTTCAGTTATAGAACTAACTTCACTCGCAGATTCCCAGTTTGAAATAATTTCGCCAAGTTCTTTACTCGAAAGAGGTTTTCTTTTAAGTGATGATGACATTGCGATACAACAAAACAGTTACATTGATAAAAAAACGACTCGCCAAAGCCTGACACGAAATGATGACAATGTACAATAAACACAGGAACCTGTTACTCCTTTCAAAAACTGAAGAGAAAATAGCTTTGTAATTTTGCGTACAATGTACCAGGCAAAGCCCTCTATTAGCCACTACTCCGAACTGAAGATGCTATCGATACAGTACAAATTTCTCGGGCGCTTACTGAATCCGCAACTCGCAGCGCATGGATCTAGCTACTATACTACTGCCATCAATTGTAATTCTTGGAAGTTTCAACAATTGGTTACGCGAGTGGCCACTAGAAGCGTCCACACAAGTCCGCCGTATATATTCACGCTTTTATTTACGCATTCACGTACACAGACCTCAAAGTCGGTCACTTTTTTCACTTCTAGTCACTATTTTTGACAAAAGTCACTTTTAGTCACTTTTTCTGAAAATTTTCACTTTTTTCACTTTTTTGAAGTGCTCGAAATTGGCTTTTTTTAAATCAATGAAATTGCTCCACAAAAATTCTGTTGCATTAATGATGGAAGGTAAATACACTTTTCAGTTTGTTTTGTATTTATTTTTACTGTATTTAAGATTTACAATGACTAGTCCTTTCGTAAGATTGGCAATGTTGTTAGATTGTATGTGTGTCAGACAAATATGTGTCTGGAATTGTAGTCCCTATCTCTGTTTGAAATCTCAAAAAATTTATAAACGTGTGCGGAATTATGAAAATTTGGCAGTTGACGAACTCAATCTTCGACCGTGAGAATTTCTAGAGTATTGAAGTCGACTGGAATATGGTGGTTGTTTAGGTTACGTAATGCAACACGTTTATTTAAACTGGTAGCTTGCTAAATGTTATCCATTTTATTATTGTTTTTGATACGTAGTAATAAAATAAATGTGGATATTTTAATAAGGCAAAAAGATTTTAAGAACAATGAAATTTAATTTTGTAATGACGCGACATTAATTTTGCCAGAATTCATGTGTCTTTGAAATGGCAATCAATTTTCTTCACGAATCACGAGAATTCAAACTATTATAATCCAGCATAAATTTTACCAGTGGGGGGAAAAAAAGACTAGGGTAAAATTGTTGCGTCTTAAATCGGAAATGTAGAGGCGGAAAACAAAGTTATAGGTTATTCAGAGCTATAAATTTTTTATCACTTGTGTTTGCATCATGGAATTATTAATACAGACACTGTTTTGTAAAATATGAAGCAAATAAATTTATCTCCTAGTTTTAAATTGTTAGGTGCGATGGAAAACATTCAAGGGTCAACATAACATAATTAGTAGACTTTTTTTTTTGTCCACGAAATGTCTGATTTTACTGTTGGATTAAATTATACCTATTTATTCTGGTTATTAATATTTGTTTATAACTTCTATGTCCTCATTCCATTCATATGTATTTGGTGACTTTTAGGTCTATACAACACACAGACTAGGTGTAACATTTGTGTACACTTTCAAACCATTAAACTAAAGTTACGTATTTTTACAAATATTTATATTTAAATGTTTAACTAAAATAAGGTACTTAGCCATCACACATTTGATACTGCAGCAATAGATCTTGAAATGTAAAACATTAGTAAAATTTATAACAAAATGACATGAAAAACAACAATAAAATTTGTGAAAAAATCTCGTTAAAATGGAGAAAATCTTAAAAATATTTCCACCAAAAATAGGTGTTAATATTGTACACGTGAAACATGAGTACAAAGTAGACACACTAATGTGTAATTGGTTAACAGTATTGATGTGTCCAGTACGATTTTGTTTGACAAAATGGTTACATGACTCATGTTTGGGGTACAAATTTGATGTACTGTACAGTAGTTTAAAATCACAAAATATCATATTACACCAATTCGGACTCAGCCTGTAGTTTCATGGCCTGATAGGAAGACCGTTGCTTCAGCTTAATTTTGGTAAATTGTTATGTGACTCAATTATGTAGGCCTATTTAATCATAGTGACAATTTTAAGCTGTTTGCATTTCCAGTATTATAGCTAGGAGGTGTTAGGAAAGCTACTATATTAAAAAAAAAAAAAAAGAAGGAAATTGTTGCTATGTTGGTTTTAATCTTCAAAAAGCACCAAAAAAATGCGTAGTCACTTTTTGGTCACTTTTTTTTCCCTTATAGTCACTTCGTAGTCACTTTTCCAAGTCAGATGGTCACTATATTCACTATTTTAGAGGTATTAGACCACTTTGAGGCCTGCGTACATGAACGGTCATACTAATCCATACATGTTTAAAAACTTATATTTACGTTCATACTCCAATGGGCAGAAGATTTTCGCTCGTAAATATACGTGCATACTAACGAAAGGGTTAATGAGCGGACATAAATCTGAAGCGTAGTATCTTGGCTGCCTTTTTAAGATTAAAAATTTTGCAAAATATGCAGAAGCTATAATTTCAGTCGCCGATATGGCAGACCTGTGTGATTAGACCAGTACAGAGTATTCTTTTGTACTGGGACACGTGTATAGCATTGCAGTTGCATACTAGTAGTGTATACTGTACAAAAATGCTAGAGCAACCTCCAAAAATTTACACAACATATTACAAAGCGAAAAAAGTTCTCTCACACATAACCGCTGCCTTTTGCATTGCAATTTAAAATGTTAAAAATTTTCTGTTTATATGGTGTAGTTACTTAATTATTAATTACATGATTTATTCCATACCTGAAATATGTTTTCTGGTGACATTTTTGCTTCATAAACTACTCCAGACTTCTCGTACAACAAAAATACTACATCCCAACGTCATATTTTTAGTTAAATGCACTCAAAATGCATTGCAATATACTTATTTTATTTTAAGTGCATATGTGGGAGTCTGTTTTTGTTTACTTTTAACGCATACTTTCCTGTTAATTATCTGCTGGGGATTGTCTACCCTTTTCAGCAGGGTAGATCGGAGTGGATTCGGCAACGAGATTGAGTTGAATATTTAGAGTTCTTGAGGGCCAGTAGATCTTTATTGCATGTCATTCTTGACCGATTTTAGAGTAATATCTACGCTATCGAGTTGATCCAATGTGGTTTTCATAGTCACCTTTTATGTCGCTCCAGGCAGTATAATATTTTTTGTGGTAGCACCACGTAATAACTAATCTATTATAAACAATATTAGGAAATTTTTTCATTGTTGCTATTGTACCAGCTTTTTGGATGCACATGTAAGTAATTGATTATGTGAAATTTGATACATTAGTTTATAGAACTGTTTGTATTGCCAGAGATACTGTCATCTATTTAAATTATAAATTGGAAATGTTATGTTACTTATGTGTCAATTTCTCCACAGTTATTGAAATTAGGCCAACTAAATTTCAGTATATCTAAGCAGACTTGTGAAGTAAATAGCTCTGAAACCTTGACAACCTAAAGAAAAAAAATAGTTCGCTAAAAACCATGCCACGTGGCTTCTTTTACACATATTTTTTTCTGAAGATGTGCTAAGGACAAAAAAAGCAAAGAAGGAACAATACAAAAGCAATAAAATGGGGGAAATAAACATAGAAAAAATAAGTGTAGGAAGTAAATAGATCTAGCAACTACAAGCTAGCATTTAATAGATAGTTCTATCAGATATCGTAAAATGACAATATGGGAGGCTTTTTAGCATTGTTAAAAGCACGAGATGTGTTACCAACAGCATGAACTGCAAACACTAGCAATGTTCATATTCTTAAACAATGTCAATTTTCTATGGTGGTTATAAATTCACGGACTGAATTTATCTTAGGAGTAGAATAAACAGAAAAATTCTTGGAACATAGTCTTAACTTTTCGGTTAACATTGGCTAGGCTTAGCTATATTTACATTTTTGGGTCAGTATCGTAATTTATCTGTCCTCACTCCTCTCTTTACTAATATATTCATTTTGATAGCAAGTTCATAGATCATGCCATCTCAAACATTTCCAGACGAGTGCACAAGGTTTGCTTTGGCTATTTGGTCAGTGTATACGAAGATACATCGTCCCAACGAAAACAATGGCAATGAAAAGTTTTTAGACGAAGCACTCGTTACTTCGTTTCTAAGAGAACATTCAAGGCTTCGACATCAGTTAAAAAAATGTAAATCCATAAGTGAAGTACTTTTTGTCAGCCATAGGTAAGGATGAAGCTAATAAATTGCTGAGCACAATGTGAAGAGTAGGTCTTGTGTTATAAATCTGACAAAACCACTAATGGGAACAAGCCTAGCAAATTTAAATCGTGGGTTAAAGAACTTTATCGACTTACTAACCCAATATAATTATCCGGGATTTTCTAATGTGCTGGGTAGTCTCAGAAGGAACAGGATTTATGCCACTCACTTATGCTATGGTTACAAAAGTGATGAACTTGTTAGCAATTTGGACGTATGTAGGCCTACCGGGTAATGATGAAAACCAGTTGGCAACTAAAATTAGAAAAAGTATTGCAAAGGTTATGACTAGAGATGTTGAAATTTCGTGAATTCAATGACCTGCATGTTAGAATCAAATATCCTTATACTCGAGCCCTGTCTATTTTTTCATTGTCTACTGTTCCACTGAATAGCAGCTAGTGGACAAATGGTCGGGACTTGAGTATGCATAGGATATTTGATTCTAACATGCAGATCATTGAATTTGTGAAATTTCACCATTGTTAGTTATGCCTTATGAAAGAGTTGAGACAATTGATCTTCAGACACTGCATTCGACTACAGGAAATTTGAATTTAAAAAAAAATTGAAAAGAGAGACACTAGAAGGTATTGAGAAAATGTAAAACGTGTGGACTTCCTAATTTAGAATCTGGTGTTGTGTACCAAGATTTTTAGTTGAAGTAAAATAGTACACAGAGATTTGTAATAAAACAATTGTCGTTCCTTAAGAAAGTAATAAAACGTGTAGTTCCTGTGTGTATGCGTATGTACATATTTTGATGTTTTGTATAAATGCAAGCATTAAGCTGGGTGTACATGCAATGTGTATGTGCAGATACACAAGAACATTTTTTTTTGTTTATTTTGTTCTTGTACATTTAAAACTGTATTACAGTAATAATTCAATTCAGCTACAATCTAAATTAATCTTTGCAATATAATTTCAGAAAATTGGCAGAATTTTATTTTAAATTCAATATTTTTAGTGAATACAAAAAAATTAATGCAGGTTTTTTTTTTTTTTTTCTTTCTTATCTTGGGGTGGCCTGGGACACTGTTCTTCAGTGTCAGTTATTTAATTTCGGTAGGTTCAGTGGTTTTCCTTTCTAGTATAAAACCATTTTATGCAAATATGAACCTCTGCGTGTCATTATACAAAAACTATGAGGGCTAAAAAACTTTAACTACAGTAAAGAAAAAGTCACAATGCATATCTATAAAACAAACTATATCTTTTACAAATATTAAAATATTTAAAAATGTTCACTTAACTACAAAGGTGAAGCTGGTTGGTCAGCAGCAGTAAACTAAGAGACTTAATTTTTGTATTTTACTTCATCGTACATATTTTTTCCCCAAGTTAGAACATTCTTTCCTTTATGGAAGAAATGAAACACAGTCCTTTTTCTGTTAAATAATTATTTCGTTCACAAAATCATTATTTGACTGTATCAAATCTTTACGTCCTGTAACTACTGCCTTACTTGTCCTGCCGTGTCTTAGCGTAGATTCTGGGCATTCTTTCCTCAGAAATATATTGCCTGTATTTTGCTATAAAAAAAAAGGTTCTTGGTAGGCCTACCATTTTCATCCTGACCTTCCATTTTGACGAAGGGATGCTCTTTTCCAGCATTTCTAGGATCTCTCATTTGCTGCACACTGTGTAGTAGTTGGTGCTTTGTCATTTATAACTGCAGTTTAGTAGTGATAAGGGTTAAGGCCTTCCGCAGGTATATGTTAACCAATTGCAATTATTCATTACTAATAAAGATAATTATTTCTTGTTTCAATGTGTAAATTAGTTTCTGTATGTGTTTTTATTTCCAGAGATGAACAAGCATGTATATATCATGGGTTTGTGGTTTATGTGCCTGGATAGTACCTCACAGCTACAGCAGGTAGGTTTAGTCAGAATGTTTCTGTATTTACCTGTGCATGCTCTATAAAAGTTTAAGTGATTTTGAAATTTTTTATTGTTTTAAAAATGGTTGTATATATACAAGATAGCCTATGGTTTGTTTTGTAGACATAACATTGCAACTAATTTTATTGAAATGAAATTTTTTAGCTTTCATTCTTTTTATACTAGCATGTTAAAAGTCCAAATTTGCATAAAACCGTTTTATGCTTTAAAGGAGAACCAACTGGCTTATGAAATGAAAAAACTCATACTGCTTAACAGTGTTGAGTCTAAAGTGTCTCCTGTATAAAAAAATATATATTTTTGTATTTTTAAAAAATTCTTAATTTTTAAAATTTTAACCTTAAATTTAACCTTATTTTAATTTTTTTTTTTGTTTTTTATAAAAAATTTTATTGCAGTAATAAATATTCACAGTGTATGTCTACAAACAAGCCATATCTCGTGCAATAATCCTTTTTAAAACAATTAAAAATTTTGGATCTAGCACCTCCTTAAAGGGAGCAATTTTGCGTATCCAAGAATTATAAGCGAAGGAGTGGTAAGTGTGACTTTGTCCAGTATTTCAAAAACTGACTCATCATTACGTCCCAAGCACTGTACTAACAATTAAGCTTTCCGCAGAACCGTTTTGTTATGAGACTTAAAGCTGTGACTCAGACAAGCTAATTTAATTGATTTAAAGTTTTTAGGAAAGTTCAATGTATTAAATTTAAGTTAAACATGTATCCACTTAATAGAAGCAATGCAGTCGGAAAAAACAATTTAGAAGACCGTGGAACAATATTACTAGGTAATGTGCGTGTGTTGAGTGATGTTCCATGCACATCTGCAGTGTCTTTTTTGTGCATAGGCAAAATGTGCACATGTAAAATTGTTTCATAAAAATGTATTTCCCAACATTGCAATGCATATGAAGCATGTAGCAGGCAGCACAATAAAAATATATTATTAATAAAACTGTTCTTTTCAGTGTCTCAATGAATTAGTCCTTAAAAATTAGCATGATGTGATTATCTTAAATGTACTTCAAACAAAATAAATGTAATGACCTATTCTCTAAGAGTAACAATTTTCTTTTCTATGTACGCACCCTTTATTTCTTTTCTCATAGAACTGGTGGAGGGAGAGAAACACTGTTATACTTAATGTAACCATTCTCTTTTCAACACTGTATATGCATGAGAGATGTTGTAATTCATTAAAGTCACTGAAAACTGTTCTTACTGTATGCAAGAGATGGTTTGAATTAAGTTATAACCTCTCCCCTTAATTTTTTCCCATGACGTGTATACGTTTCAACCATTGTCAGAAGGCTATATTATGATTTTGACAGAAGAGTAGGTCAAGAGATGAAAACAGTTACTATAATTAATAAAAATTTAAAATGTGTTCTTATTACAGCTGTTAACTGCTTGTCAGTAACATTAATTTAAAGGGGGTACAAATTATATATTGTACCTCACCCCCAAAATTTGGGTTGGGGAAGGATACAGTTTTACCCCTCCCTCCTTTTCTGTTTCACTGGTTATAATTATTACTGTACTACGTTTTTATTTATGATGAATTATGTTTCCACTGTATGGAAAATATAGTATTTTTAATGTGTAATTTGGTCTTGTGTTACTGAAACTATCTATCAGTTTTTAACAACTAATACATGGTTTACTGAACTCACTCTAGACGAATGTAATGGATCCTTAATGTATGTTATGGCCAATTCCTTTAGCAGCTTCTGTGGTCGTCAATGAGACGTAAAGCCCAATAGCAATTTTAAAAAATAAATGAATGAATTTGGTAACAAAATAAAATGTTACTGAACTAAATTATTTACCCTGGACATGATAATTGTTGTAGTACTCTTCATTTTATGATTAAGTTTTTTTCCTTGTTGCAAGACACTAACATAAAAATTAAACTTTTAACTGAACATAGCAAAATTCACACCAAGTTCACTCAAAAAGTGCATCAAAACCATCCACTAATAGGATTTCAGTGGTATAGCTTAATGAACCAGGATTTGTTACAAAATAATTTCTATTACAATTAATTTGTTTTAAAAATTTAACATCTTATTAAAACAGACTATATGCTGAGTAAAGCACGTAAACGTATAATTCCATAATCATACCATAAAGGCTTGTTTTAAACCTTAGACGACTGAAGTGGAAATAAGTAACAATTGAATGAGGAGAATGTGTGGCTAGTTTAAAGTTAGAACTGCTGCTTACCAATTGATAAAGAGTTATGATTTAAGGAAAAAACCTAATCAACTTCTTTAGTTGAGAATAACATGTCGTAGAACAACTAATATAATTTTTTAAGGCAACTTAAATCGGAAAGATAAAAGAATTTTATGTACATCAAACATGTAGAAAAATTATTTTTGTAGTATCATTGAAGATGACATTAAATGTGTTACAGTAATCATAGTTAATTTAATTAATTTTTTCAATCAAAAATTTGTTTAGAAGCAGAGTTTTTATTAATACAGTACAGTATATTTAGTATTTGAATGGTATTAAATTTTATTCATTCGGGATAGTATTCTTAAATTTTTCTACCGCTAGCTGAGGAATTTCTCTCTAAATTGCCCTGCTCTCAGAACATAGTTGTAAAATTTGTTCACGTTGCAGTAGCAAATTTTTCTTGTTCTGAAATTAACATAATGCTGCAGTGGTGTGTGTCCAAAATACCTTATTCAATTGCCAGAGTAGGCCTATGTCATAAAATTTCAAAATTTCTTTTATGAGTGGTATAAGTTCATGCGTGTGCACTTGAAAATTTTTTATAAAAATGATAAATAACACAAAATTGGCATTTTCTCCAGCAATTTTTACTGTGAAATCTTTGTATGGTTAAGTTATGAATTTTAATGTTAGTTTTTGGACTTTATTAAACAAAGAAAATATGGTGCTACGTACTTTATTATTTTATTAATGGTGTATTGTGTACTAATATGTGTATTTATTATCTGCCAATGTTTAGAGATTTATGCAGTGATAGCATGTGTATGGTAGGTGGTTGTTCGTAGTGTTTTTTATTACACATACTTTTTGTAGCATAAAGAGGTAGAAGCACAACATTATCCAAGGCAGTACCACCAACCAAAGTACCTAGCGCAGCAGTCGTTCCCGGATTATGATAGTGATGATGATATCGTGGACTATGGTGCTGGAGACCAGCAGACTGCAAGGAATGTTGTTTGGGACAGTGCAGCGAGGGCACAGACTAGAACAGCTGATTTTTTGCCATCGTCTTCAAGGCTCATTCAAGGCGCTGCAGAACAGAAGATCTCTGTACCTCGTCATTCCAGTAAGTTTGAACACCGATTATCAGATTTGTATTTTATCTGATAAACATTTTTCCAGCACAGATTCATGTGTGCAGTATTATAAAATGGTCATATAATATTTGTGTGTGTGTGTGTATACTGTATATTGTAAATATTTATACGTATCTTTTTTCCTTTGAGAAAATGTTGCGACTTGAGCCCCTTGGTGATATTACCTGGAATGACTGGAGAAAAAATATTGATCTGTCAAGTAGATGTGTATGATGTGTATGTTACAGCTATGAGTTTGGTAGAAAACTGGCCTAACCCACAGAGGCGAATGGGACAGTTATCAGCAGTGGACATAGACGAGCATGGTAATGTTCTCGTATTCCACCGTGGAGATAGAACTTGGAGTTTTGATACTTTCTCAATGGAGAACATTTACCAGCACAGGAACAAGGGTCCAATCTCAGACAACACCGTAGTGGTATTCAATTCATCAACTGGTGAAGTTGTGAAGGAATGGGGCAGTGGCATGTGAGTAATTTTTATTTGTTAAACAGTTATAAATGAAACGTATTATTTCTGAAACTTTGATGTGTAGTAAAATACAATGAAAAATAACTTTATTTCCATTTTTTTAAAAGCTAACATGTGTCGTTTGTATTACTTTTATCATGTGGCACACAAGATATTTCACTGTATTTATTTTAATTTCAATAAAACAATAAAACAGTCTGTTGGCGTGTCTGCTGCAGTAACTTGCAAATCTTGACTTTGACATGCTGTTAGGCTAAAAATTCTCCATAGAAGGATAGTGTAGTCATTAGTTATGTCTCCAAATTTAACATAAATTCATACTAATTTAAAATCATGAATTATTTACACTTGAACACTCTTAATCATAACTCTTAGGTATCCTGTGCTGAATTTCCTCTTCATGTGTACATACACGCCAAGTATTATTGCTGAAGGATAGTAGAGCAGTGTTGTAATGAAACTCTTATGTTAGATGACTAGTTAGATTTCTTATTTTGCATTTTATCTTAAGAGTAAGGCCGAATTAATTGTGACCCTAGAACACAAGTACATAAAGAGGATCACATATGTAAGTAGGATCTTTGAATGAAGTGAAGTGAAAAGGTTTTGGTCAGCACTTAACATCTAGATCTTTAAGGGGGATTATTCCCTAAATAAATAATGTTAAAATGAACTTGAAATTATTTATTTTGTAGTAGACATAAATGACAAGTATTGAAGAAACATAATTTTTTTTAGAAAAAAATTTTTAATATATGTTTTGACACTTTTAAACGAACTTTGCATGCTAATTTTGCAGTCATTACAGCAAGAATCAGAATAAAAATTTTTACTTATTTCTGCATTCACTTGCTAGATTAAAGTACGAAAAAGTGCGTGTCACATTCGGTTTTTAAAAACAGTTGTTTGAAACAGTTTACTGATGCATTTTACATGCTAATGTAAATGCATTTTTTCATAATTTTTTGTTATGTAATTTCAGTAGCAAATTTAGACACT
>PNEQ01002432.1:21122-35878 GCA_003012365.1 Medauroidea extradentata
GAGTAACAAGGATAAAGATGTGGGGAGGGATGTGAGGAGTTGACTAACACCACGTGATCAAGTATGCGAGTGTGCTGCTCTCCTTCGTGAATCTGCGGAACTATTTCAGCTACGAAGAGAAATGATTCTCTAAACACACAACAGATGTGTTAGTATCGGAAACCTGAAACAAGATGGCGGGGACAAATTTCCCTTAACGCGGGTGAGGGGTGACATGATGTGAGCATGGAGCAGCGCCGGAGTGAAAGGATGGGTAAACAGGACATCCCCAAGAAAACCAGCGGACCAGCTGCATTGTCCGGCATGATTTCCAAATGCGAAAATCCAGGAACCGACCCTGCTAGGAAAACTTTGTAGTGCGTCGGCTCTACATAACCAACTTGTTGACTAGCGGCAAATAGTGATCTGTATAGGTGGTTGGTTGATATTCTGTTGTACTGCATCTAAATAACTTGACACGCCATCTTGTCGTGACTGGTTTTATTTGTAACTTTAATTTCCTCTGTACATTCCAAACCAAACAGTTTTGCTAGCACATGATGTTCATTATTGTAACTCTAACTCTTTTCACATAACACTAGAATTTTTAACTGACGCTCTCAGGAAAGAACAGCTCTGACAGAATACAAAGTTTACAGAAAACTCAAATGAAAGTCTACATAGTTTTAGTTACGCAACATTACTTCGTCTTATCTTCTACCATCCTGCTAAGCAACACCGACCCTCTGCTTGGCTACAAATCAAAAAGTGAGTAAAAGGAAATTACTTCAAATTCCCATGGCTGTTCCGCCACCTCTATCATGCTTACAAAACGTTCATTCCGCACAACAGTCTCTCTTAGAGCTCGAGCACCAAGTAAGTAATGCCCGACCCCTTTGATGCTTGCTCTATCCCTGCAGCGCCTCTTAGTGGCCACCCAGTCCACCAAAGTAAAAACGTAACAGAAAACTAAAACTATATTAAATATAAGGAACAATTACAAACTTAATACTCAAAAAACCACGTCTCTAGTGAAAATATTACTTTCCAACACACAAATACATTTTATTTTGTATTTTGAAGTTTATTAATTTCAAACTGCCTGTCTTTTGATTGGCCCACACCGGCCCACGCTAACATATCGCTGTCTCTCGCGCGCACTCAACTCTCAGCCATGCACATGCGCTCCAGTGAAAGGTAATAGTAGTAGAAAAATGGTTACAATCTAAATTTAGCTCTTCAAGGAACTGGGTAAGCACACCTGTGCTGTTATACTCGTTTGGCCAACAATACACCTAGCTTGAAGTTAAAATACAAGTACTGTTTAAATCAAAACTGTTTTAAAATATTAAATTCAACTAAAATTACAAAACACAAGGTAACACCAACCTAAACAAAATAAAGTAAAGATAAAATTGGGTAATTTCTAAACTGATCCAGGAAAAGACTAAACATTGCCCTTTTAAGATTCTGTCAAGAATACCTGAAGGTAATAAACCAATACTGAATAACAACAATGTCAATAAATTACACCAAGTAAAATAATCACAAAAATGACAAAAATAAAGAAAATTATTTAGACCTAAGTGACCGCATCACACATTGAATGCTGCTATAAGATGTTCTGACCAGTTATATATAGCTCCTTTATGTCAAAGCAGAACTTAAAAAAAAAAAAAAAATATATATATATAAAGCTTGATACTGTTACAAAATCCTCTTTATAACAGGAGAAACTGCAACCATCTGGTCTATGTTCAATAACATTTTTTGTGGAGTCTTGGTATTCAGGCAATGCTGAGTGTCATTTAAGACTATTACTTCTGAAGTACATGTATATAAAAAGTACACGTATATATGTACTTCATATTTTGCAAGTTGCTCGACAAATGTTGGCATCTTTTTATATATTTTAAAATGAATTAAATGCATGTCAGATATTTTTTTAAAGTAGGCCTACTTTTTAATTACTTTGATGTGGCCTGCTTTGGAAGATGTTGAAAAGTCTCATTAATGTTTTTGATAGTTTGAGCCTTTTCCTGAAATATTAACTGATGTACATTTACAATTAATATTTGAACCTAAGATGGATATAAAAGATTCAACAATATTTTTGTGCTCGTTCTGCTGCAGGTTCTACATGCCACACGGCTTAACAGTTGACTTTGAAGACAATGTTTGGGTCACTGATGTAGCACTCCACCAAGTGTTCAAGTTCCCACCAGGTGGAAGTGGGCAGCCCTTAATCACGTTGGGTGTTCCATTTGTGCCAGCAAATGACAGACATCATTTTTGCAAACCAACTGATGTTGCAGTAATGAAGAGCAATGGTGACTTTTTTGTTTCTGATGGGTACTGCAACAGCAGGATCATCAAGTATTCAAAGAATGGCACTCTGCTTTTACAATGGGGTAGAAGCAGTAGCGCATTAGGTAAATTTTCTCATCTATTTGAATAATTCTGAGTTTGATCTTACAGGACTTAACTGTCAGGAAACACATCAGTTTGTATTTAAAATATATTTCCTATAATTTGACGACTCTTGGCCTTTTGAAGTAGGTAGGAAATGTCTTAATTTGGGCTATCCAACTCATAATACATTTTGACCTAAACGATTTGTATATTTTACTTTGTAAGCTATTTGTTTATTTAAGCAACTATGTTACCAAATATGAATTTCATTTTCATTTTGTACGTACTAGAAGTTAGATTTTTAAAGATTACAATACAGTATTTAAATTTACATCTTAGCATAAGTAATGAATGTGATTAAGATGACGCCTAGGTAAGCAATAGTATGACCAGATTTAGTTTCTTGGACGTACTCCATTGTGATATAGATGACAGTCAAAGAAAACTAAAGAGTATGCTTTCAGTCAGTAGGATACATACACAACATAAAATTCCATAAATGTAATTATATCATATGAATTCAAGGATAAACCGATAAGAAATGAAAAATCAAAAGAAAAACCCTGATGCCACCAAGATAGACAGCCAGACAACTAAGGTTTGAGGTCTGCTTTGGCAAATAGACAAACATCTAAAATGTATGACCCACAAAATAAAATTAAAATACGACCCAACAATGAGACGAAAAAATGCCAGTTATGTATCAAACACGAAACTGAAAAACATGCGACACAAAACGATTAAAACAAAGTATGTAGTTTTCCAGACAGTAGAACAATGTTTCGGGAACAGGGATATACTCCCATCATCAGGTGGAGACACGCGGTCCAGGAACGCGAGTGCGACTGATCATCAGTGGTTAGGCCTATGTATTTTGCATTGCAGTGTTTGCACTGTAGCTGGTATACTACGCCAATTGTATATGTGAGTCTGGAAGCTAATGACGACAGACAGCGACAGTGTTTTGTTGAAGCCTCATGTTCACTGCTTGTTGTTTATTATTTACTAGTGCATTTTGTTTTACAGTATATAGTCCAGACTTGATGTTTATGTAACAAGTTTTACGAATGTTGCTTTCTTTATTGTGGCGTGACTGTTGTGGATAACAATACAGCTACCAATACAATAACAATACTAGTACCACTAAAAAAAGAGCTCTGCTACAATTGTAAGGATACATGCAAGTGAAGTAGGCCTAGGCCCTACTCCTGCAAGGATTTATTGAAGGCCAAAATTTTTGCGCCGATACACCTCCCCAACGCCCTGCATCACCAACAGCAGGCGCCAGGGCGCAGTAGCATTGGCACCCTGGAAGCCGCGCTCAGAGTTTCCCCCGATAACCTCGCGAGTCAACCCCCTTAGCGCTTTACAGTTTGTTTCTTTTTCTCTAGTTAGAATTGGGCCTCGAGGTGGGAAAGTCTCCCTCTCGTTAATCCATTCAAGACAGTATTGCCCCACCTCCTCGCCCAGAGGCACATCCTTGAAATCAGACAACCTCAACAACCTCTTTTAGTGCAATTTTGCAGCATTTCCTTCAATTTTCACCCTGTATTTTATTATTGTTGACAGGGTTGTGTGTGCAATATTAAATTGTTTTGCCACATCACATTTCTTCTTACAGTTGTCAATACTGTAGCTTGTAGGATCTCAAGTTTTTTTTACAATACTGATACTAGCACGCTTTTTGGCACTCATATGTGCTGGTTCATCAATTTTAAATGAGAAAAAACAGTTCACTTATTGCACATTCATTATATTGCGGTAGCCTACGAATGAATGTTGCCGCAACATGCTACTGAAAATCAGCTATAAAAATATACCATACGTAGTCATGTATCCATCTATCCATCATGCAAACTTTACGCGACGTCACAAAATGTTCGGCAGCGTCGTAAATAAATTTAATTAAGGTATGGAAGTCTGATCAATTCACTTTAATATCACGCAATCTACCATTTATGAGCAATAAAATGATAAAATGTTTAATTCTATTTACATATTACGCACTGTTTACTTTGAATGATGTTTGCTAGACACGTCAACGAGAGATCACGTTTACAATAAATTGTAGGTTAGGTCGTCATAACAATAAACAAGCTGTAACAAAGGCGTGCGGTAGTCGTTGGCCACTGCGTAGTAGAATTTGTAGCCAGACAAGGCACCCAACGGCAATATCTTCGTAACCAATGCACGTCACAGTACATTATTTTCAACTGCGAAAAAAAAATTTTCATTCAACACAACTTTGTAAGTAAATGATAATTTCAAAAGAATTAAGTCTTCCATGAAGTATAATTTTCTTTTTCGAAAAAATAAAGCGTTACTTTAATTGAAATTTAATAATACGGTAAAGTTTTATGTTGGAGCTAAGAGAATTTTTTGAGTGCGAAAGGAATTTCAATCCTAATGGTTACAGACCCTGCAGCTGCCTTATACGAAGAAAACCTTTGTAAACAATTCTCACGAGACGTGATAGTAAATAAAACCAAAGATGTTAGAAGGGTCCAGATGGAGCATGTCACCGGGAGTTGTAACCAAACAAATGCTCTAAGTGGCTGGTATCAATATGGCCGACTAATTAAAAAAATTGTGGAAGTATTAGTTAGGAAGTGTGTAAACAGGGCTAAAATATAGAGTTTTCAACCTAAAACATGAATTGAAGAGCATAATATATTAATTTACCGTAAAAAATACCAGTCTGATGTGTACTTTTGAGGTTAAAGCAGTATGGTGGCTGGCAAATTTGGTGGCTAACTCTCCCCCTTCTTGGCTTCACTCCCCTCGACTACATTCAGACCTTATGCTGAATAAAACGATAGAAAACGAAGTTTTTGCGTGCTCAAAGAGAAATTATGTATGAATTAATGTGTTAATATTGCCAAAAAATATACGTAATAATGAGAATTTACTGGACAAGCCGTCGGAAATTGTAAGTTGTATTTATATTATGCCTATTAATTTGCATGGAGTTTCAAGGGACTTGCACCTTTGTACGTTATAGTGAATTATACGTTAACAAGGGGTACTTACTAGAGAGAATTTACTGGTAGGCCTACATATTAAAATGACACCTTATATGAATCGCAAACACACACGAAATCACGAGACGTTAATGCTCACAATGGCCGTCCTTTGTTTTGGTTGCCGATTTAGGCCAACTGATAATGGTACAGTTGTTTGTAAAATAGTTATAGAAATGACGCAATTTGAACAGAATAAAATAGTTAACTGACTAATGCTGGTTACGGAGCGGTGTTGTATTACGGTTCCTCCAAAATGCTTACTTATTTTTCATGTATAATATACTCTATTTTTAACGTCTGTGGTGAAAGTTAACCAGAATGTTGTTCAGGTCTGTCACTATTATGTCAACAGGCCATACAATCACGTCTGGTTGTCTCAAATGGTATGTTATTCTAGCATGTATTACAAATATTGGTAGCATCAATTGTCAAAATACGAGACTTTTATGGATGGACTTAACAGATAGCTGAAGAAGTATACATATTTTTGCCAATGTTTAAGTTAAGTATTAGTGTTGTCAGAAAGTATATAAACTATGGCATCAAGAGTCAGGAAAAAAATTTTTAATTTGGTCTGGAAAAGTTAGGGAATTTTATTATGCCCAGCCTGTGGAAATAAATTTAGTTTAAGTAGTGTTTGATATATAGTTTTATTGCATTGCGCTAATCATTAATTACATCATCTTATAAGTAGTACTTGTCTTCAAATTATGTTTTTCCAAGGAAGATATTTGACAACAAGTTTTTTTTAAAGTGCTTGACTATTGAAGTTACCGTACTATATTATTGTGGACATATGCCATTGCAATATTATCAATTGTCACAGAAATCTTAGAATGAGACTTAGAAGATACAATCAAACAAAAAATGGAAAAAAATGAGAAAATAAGTCTAGTTTGGCTGTAGTCAACATATCAATAAACTAAAACAACAGCACTTAAAAGATTCCATAAGGAATTAGTCAACAACAAAAAATGATAAATAAAATAAACATCCAAAAAATAAAAGGTGAAATACAAAACAAAGTAATCTGACAAATCTCAGAACACCACAATTAAGACAGCACAGACTGTACTGGGACGAAGACAATAAAGGCCCAAGACAAAATGACAACGGCAATGTCACAGACAACAGACTAGAGGATACAAGTATTGTAACTTCTACGTATTTTTTCAATAATCAATAATAAACAGTAACTTACAGTTTATTACTCTTAACCTTAAAAATTCTAACTCCTTTTACAGTTGTTTTGGTTTCCAATTAATCATGCCATAAGTAATTTTGATTAAAGTGAGCACTAAAAATTTAACCTTTGAAAAATATCACTAGCCGTTACTGCATATAATTTAACATTAACTATGGTTGCCTTACCGCTTGTATGGTTGGCAGCAAAATTACGAAATATAGTTCAGTCTATTTTCCCATTTAAATGCAACAATACAGAAACAAAATTCAACCGAAATACTCATAACTGTATTTTACATAATTAATACATTTTTTTTTTTACTAAATTGTATTGATTCATACTGACTGCACAATATATCTTACGCACGCAAACATTAAGTGATGTGTCCAGAGGGGTTAGACATTTCACGTCATTAGCCATTACGCGCAGAAAGATACGAATTGGCTGAAAATAGAACTTTTTAAGCAAGGCTTTTTTTGAGTGGCCACTTTATCCCGAACTACCTATACTACGTTACAGTAAATAAAAATGTATCACTAGTACAGTATGTATATTGAATACGAGACTGCCAGAACTGTGTTTACAACAACCCTGCTGAAATGGGGAAACTAGCCTTAATTCATTTGCACATAGCTGAGTAGCCACAATATTTTCTGATTTGGCTTTCAAATACAGTCCTGCTGAAATTTTTTATTAAATAGTAAATATTGGAAATTCTTAATTTTTGTCAGGAAAACCTGGAAAAGTTAGGGAAATCTGATAGTGATTTTCTGTAGCAACCTTGACTTGCTAGCGAGTAAATACAGTATACAAAAATAATTTGATGACCTTTTTTTTTGGTGTGGTTGCACAGTCACTATGTTAGCTGATCAAGCCAGCTTCTCCAGGTGCAAATGGTGGTACACTGCATTTTGTAGAGAATATTTTAATATAGTTAGAATTTATCAGAGTTTCTTTAATCAAAATTTGTTGGTTAATATATCAAACAAATACTTTGGACAAGTCAAAATAAAGCCTAGTGCATGCACTTCATTTCAGAAAGTATTTTCTATGCCTGTATAAAGTATACGGTGCTTAGACCTAAATGTAGTACTTTTACAATTCCTGATAATACCTATTTTGATGTTTTTACCTGTTTAGTATCTTTGATTGAATTCGCAAAGATTATTTTATCAATTTAAGTTGTTACCACACCCATTTGTATGTTGCATGTACTTTAATACATTCGTTCAAGTATTCACATGTAGGTTCTGTAAGAAAGACATTTGCCCATTACCATTTAGCCTCGTGTTAAACTGGCCTGCTCTGTTCATTATGCAATAAGCCCGAACATGGCCATATAATTTTATGGGTAGTTAATAAAAGCACAATGTTTGCCCAAAGATAACTCTAAAATTTTTATACAGAAAATTTAACAGCCAGAACTAACAATTAAAACACTTATTTCAGCCATTTTTACATTCCCAGGCTGCATATATGAAATGAAAATTTGTCATTATGCTTTTAACAGTTTTTGACCATTACAGTAATTGTAAATAGATCCCATGTGGGCACATGAAGTGGTTTGAATAACCAGTTTTCCTTTTAGCTCTGCGCAGTTTGTGGCGACATAATGAAGAGGTATCCTTAAATAATGTAGTTTACACACATGGTGGAAGACATATCAAACACTGCTCATTTTTATCCACGACTGGTAATTCAAGCATTAAACTAAAATTGATACATTGCTTAGGCTCAACTTTGGTGACTAGCTTAGATTTCTTCTCAGTTGTTTTCTGTGCTCATATTGTCAAAAATTAAAAAGTGACTCTAATTGACTCAATTTAAACTGCACATTATGTCGAAACGCAAACATTTGAAATACTAGTTGATTGGACAGTCGCTTAAGCAAGCAGTCTTCACAAGTTTACAACAAAGAAGGGGGTTATAAATTATTACGTACTCTCAAAAGCACTTAGCACTACTGGTAAGAAAGTAGGAAGAAAAGAAAGAAAAAAATAATGAAAATGTGCTTCTGAAAAAAATTGGACTGAATTGCCTTTGTGAGGCAGTTGATACATTGGCGGAGAAGGCAAGTGAAATTGATTGAGAAATTCCAATATGTCACCTGTCAGTGCTGAAATGTACGTACTCTTCGTTCACTTAATGCCTTATTTCTAAACGTATTGGTTAATAATAATTAACAAGCACCATAGATCCACACTTAAGAACAGAAAAAAGTGTTACAGTATTTATTGATTGTGAAGTCTATTATTGGAATTCTGTTCAAAAACCTAACATCTTATTGTGTATTTGTGTTTCTGACCATGGGGAAATTGTGTATACGTGCTCTTGAATAATACAGTACATGAAAATAATTAAATTTTTTATACCCTCAACCCATTAGAATATTGAAAGGTAACAAAATGCTGTTGTGCTATTTTAAGAAAGTAGGAGTGTTCTAGCTAGGTTTGATAGGCAAGAGAACTTGAAACTAACTGCACATTGATATTTATTAGAAACAATTTGATGGTTCTTTGGGATGCTATGGATTGTGGTTTCATGAGCAAACAAGATCAATTATATAAATAATTTTGATATATCAAGTACTGTAATTTAATTTTAGGTTAAATATTTGTGTAAACTGTGTAATTAAGTACTGTATATTCATTTATTCATTATATTAAGACATTTCTAATTACCTATCTTGTTATGTTTCTTAATTGGTTTTGAACTGGATTGTTTAAGCTCCTCCATTTTCACCTTATTCTTTCGATGTGCCTCATGCACTTGCGCTGGCAGAAGAAAAACAGCTGCTTTGCGTCGCAGATCGTGAGAATGGGCGCGTGATGTGTTACAACTGCCACAATTCAACATTCATGTTTCAGATCCAATCTGACGTCATTGGCAGTAAAATCTACAGTGTGGCATATACACCAGCACAAGGTTTGTAATGCACAGGAGTATATTGTATTTTGTACGTTGCTTGAATTTGCATTCAATATACACTTACAATATCATTGTCTTATAGCCAAGAAAACATGCATGGACACAACATTCATTGACTGCAAATGCAGCACAGTATATGTATATGTTACATTGTACAATATTATGAGTTTTAGACATTTATCTGTCTTCCGCATCTGTGCGTAGATCAAAAAATGAATTAAATGTTAATAAATGTTTGTGTTCACTAATCTAGAAACCTTGAGCTAATTTTGTTTTATTCAAACTTACTTGTATGATGCATACTTTTTGACTATGGCAATATGTATATCTCTCACGGCATAAAGTATTATTATAGCTAAAGCTGATTTAGTATTCAGACAATTTTATATAAGGTTAACCTGTCTTACAAGTAGGTGATGGAAGTCTGAATACTTAAGGTTTTGTGTTACAAAGGCAAGATTACAGTAGTGTCTCATTATGAAGTGTTACGGTTATGGATTCTGTCCTTGCTACAGCAGTGTTCTTGCTATAATCAAATTGAGCAAATTTGATCCCCAAATCCCAAAAAATTACATAGAAATTTTATTAAAATTGTGTTGCAACCTATTTAACAGGAAAGTACTTTTTGTATGAATTAAATGATAGATTACTTAAGCATTTTGGCTAAATGATAGATTGCTTAAGCATTTTGGCATGTGCTCTTTACAATACCCAAAAAGTGTATTCATTACGTCAAAATGAACTGAAAACCTAACCATGCAACTTGTGCAGCTTCTTGTGGCACAGTGGGTCGGTGGCCTCTGCATTGCGTGATCACTTCAAACAAATAATAACCGTTAGTAGCTTAAAAGTAGGGATGTGCAGAAACTAAATTCTCGGAACGGGAAAATAATTTGTCAGGAAACAGGATAGAATTGGGAAAAATATCAATTTCTGATCATAACGTCTTGACAATTACTACATAATTTACTTTGAATTCTCATATAGTGATACAAATGCGGTAAGAATGAGCTTAATTTTTCAAGGGACTAATCTAGAATCATTGAACACTTATCTTACCAGTTTCTGTAAATAGCTATATCATTCAAATGTCACTTAGTTGGAAAATATGTATTGGTGTTATTGTTATTTTTTCATTTAAGCTACAAAACTAACTTAAAATTGATACACATTAATAAAAGTACTCTAAAATAATTTAAGTAATTTTATGACAGTCATCAGTTAGGAAATATTCAACATTTGAGTACTGTTAATTAATAACAACAGTCACTGTTTTGATATTAGAAAATTAGCTCCTTAAAATAGTTTTTATCTGATGTCTTAGGCCATTATTCCTAAATGTTTTTATAAGGGTTTGGGTGTAGCTTATGACTTATCTGTGTATTATCTGTGACTTATCCTTGGCTTAAACTAACTACGCCTGTGCAGAACACTTAGCCCTACTGGTGGCTACACACGTTACCCCAACGTATTTTATAGCTGGCCGAATATAGTTTTTAATAAAAAGAGAGAGAACTAAAACAGTCTTCCATACAGAAAATAATTTTATGGCAGCTAGAATTATGTTTAAAAAAATGTTAGAAATAAATAAATGTGTTATCTTTACCTTTGAAAGAAATTAAAACTGTGACGAAATGTTTTTAAAGCAGCTACATAGTATGTGATAAGTACAGCATTTAAGCTTTCAAAATTGTAAAAATATCTCCATTTTCATGCCATTGTACATAATTAAAAATTTAGTTTTATATTTAAAAACAAATTATGTATAAGTTTGTAAAAGTCTAATTCAAAATGCTGTTTGTAGGACAAAATCTGCTCACTGGTTCAGTGCCCTAATGTGTGAATGTTATTTTCATACATCGAGAAGTTACGTGTTTAACTAATAAGAATACTTTCTTCAATGTGGATGCAAGTAAACCAAGAAAGTTCACATTGGTCATGTAGATATAAATGTACAATTATATATTTATTCATGTAATGCTATCTTCTAACTTAGTGAACCTACATCAATTGGAACTACCGTAACTAAACCAAAGTTTGTACAATAAAGTTCCTTAGTTAAATTTGCTTGAATTCAGTACAGTTGTTACAGAAAAAAATAATAATGTATTTATGACATGAAATCTTGGAAATTAGAGGAAGTATATTATTATAAACACAGAATCATCAAATAACATTAAATACACAATTCCCTTGTTAGTTATGTGGAACAGAGTATGTTAATTGAATGTGGCCGTAGCTTAGAAAAAATATGTTGAAAATATATACTGTATTAAAATTTTTCTGTGGAGTAAATTATAGAGGTTAGTGAAAGTACTAACCACAAAATGTAATTTCTTAAAATATAAAGCAAAATAACACTGAATAGTGTCAAAACAATTAAAGATTAAGTAGTTAATTTTATGAAAATAAAAAAAAATTAAGTCCTTTTTAAACTATACCAGTAATTAATTTCACAGAAACATTTAAAACACATTTTTGATTTACTTTTTCATAATCTTATCCATGTGGTACTAATTAAATCCGTCCAGAATCGTGTGTTAAAATGTAAATATGATATGTTAATATACATTTTTTTTTGTATTACTACATCTGTATCGAGTTTGGTGAATTTCAGATGCATGGTTTTTATTATATGAACAATATATTAAAATACAAAATAGTCATGTTACTCTACTACCGTAAGCAGGATGTGACTTTAGGACGGTACACAAAACTGTTTTTCATATTTATGGTAGGTGTAAATAAAGAAATTTCTTTCGATAAATTCCAAATAATAAATATCCATGTAATGTTTAACTAATGTTTACTCACAGTTCACAATTACTGGAATTAAAAATGGTATTAAAGTGTCCCTCGTGTCCAAACCCCTTCACCCCTCTTACGGTAAGTACTATAACGTACATGTTTGACGAAGTTCAGACAATAATTATCTTCAATATCTCATGTGATCAAATAATGTCCCAATGGCCACCATTGTATGAATATGAACATGGCATGAATAAAATATGTAAAAGTAGTCACCTTACTGAAAACTATATGTGTACAGAGTTTGATAATACAGTACATATTTGAAAAAATTGCTTAAGTATGTAACGTGTGTGTTCAAAAATTTTGTCTTTAGTTATCTCGTGTAAATAAACATTTTAAATGACCACCATTTTATGAAAATATGAACAAAGTATATAAAAGTCAAATCAACTTAGGTTACTAGCTAATAAGTATATTTGTACCAAGTTTGATTACATTTGTTCCATATGTTCGAAATTGTTTCTTTTTTTAATTAGGGGGCGAAATTGAGCAACACGCAAACGGACAAGGGAAAGTAGGCTAAAGGAAAAAGAAAAGAAGCCTTTGTAACCCTGCATACGTGTACAGCATGCGCTATGAAAGTTGGCGGGCAATGAGCTGATGTGTTGCATATATTATTACTACCGTTTTAAATGTGAATAGCTAATTTACATAGGTCGATTACATTCTGATATTTATAGGCTACTAGCTATTTTCGTAGCGACCTGCTGCTTGAATTCACTGAATGCGCCCTTCACTTAGTAGCTGCCACTCGCCATCTAAGTTGGCGCGCAGTGTACACGTCATTGTTGTGGGCACCGAGTGATGTAAAACTGCTCACTGCACATAAATGACCCCTTCTTAGGAATTATATTCAAAGAATGTTACACATGTGTACACCAATTTCATGTTCCCCCGTACTTATTAAAGCATGTCAAGCTGCCAAAACGGATAAAATAGGTGTTTCTGCTGTGCTTTTTAAGCACAAAAATCTTAGTGCAGAATTTCTTATAGGTAGAGACAAGTGTTTTCGGTGAAAATTTCTTTAAAATTTCGTCACTTTTGGTGGGTTGATTTTGGTACTTTTTTCGTCATTTTCTCTCTGATTTCGGTACTTTTTTCGTCAATTTCTCTCGGATTTAGTCACTTTTGAAGTGTCGATTTCGATACTTTTTTGTCATTTACTCTCTGGTTACATTATTTCCTGACAATAACATTACAAGGTAGTAAAAACAATATAGCTTCAATAGTAACTTTTGTTTAATAAGTAGTAGAATATATAATTGCCATTATGTAAAACTACACAACTTGAATGGTTCAAGTTTATCTTTAAACAAAATATTTACAAGAACAAGCAACTCTTAAAAGGAAACAACAAAATTAGACAATTATATCTGTAACTTACAGAGAATAAAATGTACTCAAGGTCTGCCTCAAAAAAACAATAAACTCAGTCTGACATTGCCAAAGTTAACATTAGTTCCATGTTATCAGCACTCAGATTTGTTCTCCTATCAGACATAATGTTGTACATCGAAAATGACCTCTCCGAGTCAACATTGTTGACAGGTATCCACAGAGACTTTACAGCTGCATCTACAAATACACCATGATCAGACTTCAAGGACAGAAGAATTGCAACAGCATCTACATCTTTACCCGATTTGCATAAACTAGAAACCTTTTCTCTATAAATGAAATATGGAACAAAAAGTTCAGTCGTTGCAATGTCCTTGAGAATAGGAATATTTTTCACCAAAGCACAAACGTTATCATTTTCAATATTACATTTCAATATATTTCTAGGATTGAATAGCTTCCCAAGACATGAAAAAAAATCTTTTGCACTGTCCGACTCTATCAGCTGGTTTAGTTTATTTAAACTTTTTCCTCCCACAGACTGAAACAAACTTGTTATTTGTGCCTGGCTGTGTTTTGAGAGTTTGGAAAGTGCAGAAGAAGTTTTTTCAAAAAAGAACCCATCTTTAAGCAAAATGAAGTTCTTGGAGAGGTCGTTCAGTTTGGAAACAAGTGTGTATGCCATCGGAATTTTACTACCCTCCAGCGTCAACAGTAAGTTGCAGCACTGTGTACAATGTTCAACCAGCATTTGTGCTTGACAGTGTATTTTATCAACTTCACATGGAGTCAGAGATTTGAAATATTTGACAGCAACACTTTCATCCTCAATGTTAGCAACAAAGTCTACAATATAATATAAAAATTCACATAAATATTTGACACTCTTTAACCAGGAGTTCCACGTGGTTATAACGGGAATCGGGAAAAGTTTGGGTTTGGAACTGCTGTCGATACACTTTTCTGTGATGAACTGCAAGTAGGCGTTTTTTCTTTTTCGAGTGTTGTTAAACAAGTGCTTGGTTTGAACGACAGCGTTATTTAAATCACTAAGTTCCATGGACCAAATATTCCCTACT
>PNEQ01002432.1:35978-64589 GCA_003012365.1 Medauroidea extradentata
GACACCAAGATCCTAATGGCGTTGATGCACTTACCCATGTACCTGGCTGAATCGGAGGTAATTGATACAATGTTCCCATAGTGAATGCCCAAGCTATGAATGACCCCTACAATTGCTTGAGAGCATTCTGTTGCATTTGCATTTGCTAGGATTTTGACACCTCCAACGAAAAGTTTTTGAACAGATTCATCACCACAGCCGAGCACTTTTATTAGAACAATAAACACACATTGCCCCTTCCGATCTGTTGTTTCGTCACAGAGAATGGCCACTTTCTGGTCCTCAACAACATCCTTCAATCTCTGCTCCTCGTTGGAAATTATCTCTGGAACATACCCTTTACGGATTCTGTCAGCAGATGGCAAGTCTCCAGCACCTAATAAAAAAATATTGTACAAACTTAAGTTGTAGGTATCATAATAAAAATGCTTTGAAAATATTTTACAACAAAAATAATAGCTTTCATATTTACATTAAAATTTTGTGCAATTTAATGATTCCCACAATTAATGTTGCACTCTTACACACTCAAGACTACTTCAATAAGCTTTAATATCAAATTAATTTAAGTAGACCTAAATTTGTTCAAAAGAATGGGTAGGACGGCCTACTAACCATATTTGTGCCGCAACATTTATCTGCTAATTTAATGTACAAAACTGTAAAAACGTCTTGCATAAATAAATCAAAAATCTCACCTTCAATATATTTGTTCATCCATTGACGAAGTTTAGGGTTATCCAATTTTTCAGTCAGAATGTTTGCTTCTATAAAAGCACGAGTTGTCGACATTATGAATTCATTTTTGTCGACTTTAGATTTTTTTGCCGTAGAAACTACCGTTTCTAGTGAAATTTGCCGTTTTGTCACATCGGATTGTTGACTTTCTTCCTTGTTTTTGTTGTGCCCGGCACTGTTCTTGATATGTTTCACGCACGTGTCCTTTCGTTGCCACTCTATTCTCACATTGCAATATTTGCACATGAGGATTTTTTTCACGCTGTCAAAGACGTAAAATCCTTCACTCGCAAATTCAGCCGCCCTGTCAAACACCGTCACAACCATTTAAAAATAAACTCGCACTACAAAATTAACAAGAAACGTCGAACTACTCCGTGCACGCCATTTTGTAGCGCCGTGACCGGCGATTACGGTAACGACAGTCGACACTCGACACAATCTAGTGGTCAACTTACGAGATATTATCGCGAGCGGTCAACAATCGATTGAACGTCAACTGCTACAATCGATTAATCGAAATCGGACGTATTGCTGTATTTACACGTTTATTTCGGTACTTTTTTCGCGATTTCTTTAAGTAATAGATTATTTAGCATTTTTACGTTATTATACATATATTTCGCGAAAATTTCGCGATTTCGCGCATCGCGAAAAACACTTGTCTCTACTTATAGGGTACAGACGTACACAACTCACCGTTATCGTTATTATTACGTCTATGCCTTGTAGAGGTAAGTTGTCAGCGAGAAGACAGCACGCCAGTTAGTGACTAGGGGCTAGGGTAAAGCATGATGCACATGCTGTCTCGGCCTTACTGCTTCCGCATTTCAAGGACCCACAAATATGCCGAAGATGTCCACCCAGATGGCCACTTCAAAAAGTGAACTTACATTATTTTTTTTCTTTTCACAAAAGATAGTAATTTTAATCTTAATAGCTACTTAAATTAAAAAGTTATATTAGGTAATTTGTAATCTATATTTATGATTACTTCAAGTTTAAAACTAATCAAAATTTAATACATTACATTTTAAATGACAAAAATAAATGTGTTTTTGTTAAATATATGTTGAAAATCACTGCTACTTATTCTATAAAAAAAATACTGCCCAGTGTTGTCTTCATTTGTTTATAGCCTCTGGATGGAAAATAATAAACAGTTCTTATCTGATATAATCTCAGGACGTTTGGGAATACAGTTGCACGTTAGGTCTCGGCCGTTGCTTTTCTAGTGCCTGAGATAGTAGCACATAGAACCTTGTGTTTAGGAATACCTGCCTTAGTGTAATGTTTCCATGCTGAAAGTTTACCATAACTTGTGGATGCTTCTGGCTCATTTATGATGAACGTGAAATTTTAAAAAAAATTTACAAAGGCAAATTTGTTTAGCCTTCGAAAAGAAGTTCTTTTTCCAGTGTTGATTTCTTCACAGTAATAACAAACGTATGCACCCTAAACTGTATCTAACATAACAGCTAGTAAATTATTCCTTAACTTGTTTTAGTACACATTTGTTTAAACATTTAACAGAAGTTTGAAAATTTTTAGCGTAAAAATTAATCCATAAAAACAAGAAAAATGCTGTTCTGATTTTAATTCTTAATATGTTCAACTGTAATTTCTGTGTGCAAGAACAATCCTAACATCAAGTTTCCGTAGCAGTTCCTTAGAGAAACCTTGTATAGAAACTGTGTAACTGTTACAGAATTGAGCTTATTGGGTAGCATAACTACGGTTTATTGTATGATGCAAATGTTCACAAATTTTGAATGTAAGCCTAGTTCCCAGTAGTACTTACTTCCTTAGCATGTGGTCATGTGAGCTTAATTTGAGGTACATCATTTTTTGTTTATGCAGGCTAATGAAATACATTTCTGAAGTAACTTGTTGCTTAACAGTTCCACTAAAACAGAAACCAGACACAATACACACAGGTTGGTATGTAACTGCTACTTTTCCACAACAATTTTTAATTAGGTTGTTAAAGTCTATGTGTCATTTATTTACAAAACACCCGTACTTTGTTTTAAAAAATTAATTCATTCAAAATGCTATAACTAACTATGCAAATAATAAATTTTAATTTTTCAAATATAATATTCACTGTAGTGTGTTGTTTACAACAGCATTTTTTGCCACCATCAAGATGGGGGGGGGGATGGTAGTTATCTCTGCATTTGTCAGTGTTAACGTATTTATATTTCTAACTTATATGTTCTTGTGTGTTCTTATAAATCATAAGTTGCAATTTAATGTAAAAACTGTAAAAACCAAATATGGATAAAAATAATGTCACATGTATTCGAATAAGGAAATCCATTTTTTACAGTGTGTCATGAACTATATTTTACGATAAATTATCGATTGTGGGGCAGTGGTAAAATATTTATACTGATGAATTCCTACTTTTCGGCATAACAGTAAATTTTGTCAATTTTTTATTTTTTTGCTGTATTAAATTTTTCCGGTAAATGTTTTTCTTACTCGAGATTTTTGGTAGCTGTTTTTCTTGTGAATTTTCTTGAAGGTCAGGATCCCCCACTTCCCCCCTTAAAAGATAATCTTCATGGGACTTGCATTCTACCCTTAACACTTCAGTTGTCGCGTTCCTTATGAGCGAGCCAAGTTGACAGTATGTGAGTGCAATTACGGCAGGCAACCAATTGTTGCTAGCTGGCAACATCCCATGTATGACTTCACCTCGTCTGCATTCCGACTACCCTCCCGTCCTCTCCCTATCTCCTTGCCTTGCTGCGACTTCATCACTCCCTCCTGCAACACCTACAGCCGGAACACCTTGCTCAAGTGCAAGCGCCACAGTTATGTTCTTCGCCTGGAACTTAAGTGCGCCAGTCCCACTGCTACTGGGCTGGAACTACACTTCGTGCAGCCGCTGATACACACATTGGCTCTTCACCTGGTTCTATCAGTAAAGTTTACATCACCACTTACGATCAATGTACTGCTAACGTGCGAAAATACTGTGACTACAAACTACCATATTGTTTACAGTTGTCTTTCCGAGCTCGCTAATACGGGATTGTAATGTATTTAAGGATCGTTCAGTACTCATTTTAGTTAAATCAGAATAAAAATAGCAATTTTGTTCTTAAAGTAAAGAGCTATCATCATAAAATTGCATTATTAAGTTTGAAAATTGAGGTGTTTCATTTACTGAACCAGCATGGTAATAAGTGTGGCTACTTTATAGTACATTACAACTAGCTACACCTTTTGTTGTTAAATGAAACAAAGTCATTGTTCTGTATCTAGTAGCTTGGCTAAATGCTCTGATGAATTTAGCATGCTTGTATATTTGGTGGTTTTTGAGAAAAAAAAATGTTTAGTTAAACCACTGAATCTGGGAAAAATATATTTTTTTACATACGGATATTCGTTCAAAATGTATTACTTTTAAAATTGTATTCTGCTTGGCAAGGCTTTATTGTATGGCATCAATACAAGAGTAAAAATTTGCTGTATTGCTCAACACCATGACACATTGCATTCACACCATCAATATTTTTCTTAACTATATTACGTTCAGCCACAATTTGTTTTTACTCATTATTAAATATTAAAGTAGGTTGTTTGTTATTTTGAACTTTAGAATTATGGCTTCCTTGAAATTATATAAAATCTTGTTTGAATTCCAAAAATTTTTTCTAGGAAATTTTAGCCAAATACCACATAATTTCAATCCAGAATTTTGAATAGGATTTCCATTGTTGCCTACTTGCATGATTTACCTGTAAAATGTACAGACTATCGTGCAATTGTGTAGGTGTGTATGATATTTTTTCTGTTTTTTGGATTTGTGTATTTAAAATAATTGGACATTAATATTTTTTTAAATCCTGGGATTAACACAATTAGTGCCTGTTACATACGAATTGTTCCATTTCCTTATTGGAGCGAATTTCTTTAGCAGGTGCGTGCTATCACTAGAAAATGGCTTCTTCATGTGTATTTGGTCGTATAGAGATATTGTTATTTGTGCGCAACTTTTTTTTTTCTGTGATAAAATAATACAGTACATATATTTGATGTAACTGCAAGAATGTGATCCTTTTTAAGTAACGTAATACTGTAAATGTTTTGTGACCGGACTTCTAAATTAACATGTTTGAGTGGGAAAAAATAAACAATACTTTCAAGCTTTTATAGATACATATACTGTACACTTGAGCTTCAGTCATACATTATCAAATCAGATAAAGGCAGCACGTTTGGATCTTGCACAGATTGTCAATTTGACATAAACATTAACTACGGCGGAAAAAGTGATAGGCCTATAAAAAAAACCACGTGAAAACTGCAAGCCACATAAGAAAAATATAAAATGCGGGGAAGATAGTAAAATTTCAAGTTATTCTGTAAACAGTACAAATGTTGATAATTCTGTAATAAGAAGTGAGTTTTTGTTAGAGTTTCCTTGTTGAACGTGACATGTTATAGAGTGTCATGTTAGGCCTCTGTTTCACAAGATGTTCACATCAAATGTAGTAAAAAGGTACACTTATGGTGGAACCATGACAACTGCTATTGTTTCCAAAATGGCTAACAATACCTTACAAGGTATCGTAAGTCACTTGAATAACGGCCCATATTCTTTGTCTACTAACAGAAGTAATCATACAGATTTCAAGCTGCACCTTGTCGTAACATTTTATGACACAACTGTGACAAATATTGAATGTAGTATTTTTTTCCTTGCCTGCTTTGATAGTCAATCCATCTGGTTGCAACATAGCAGATCTCATGTTAACTGAATTGAAGAGGCTGCAAGAGCCAGTTACAAACATGATACAGTAACTTTTTCAGCTGTTATGCTTGGTGACAAAAATGGCGTAGCAACTGCCCTGAAAAACAGACAGGAGGGTCAGTTGTGATAGGATGTTTGTGCACTTAGTGAATTCAGCAGCTGAAAAGGGATTTAACATTAGGCTGGGCTGAAAGAAAATTAACTTTTTTTTTTCTCGGAGTTTTTTAATGCGGAAAAGTTGCCTCCTATAATAAGAAGGAAAACTGCGTAAAGAAATAAAATATCGGTTGATGTCTTCCAGTCGCGCATCGATGTCAAAGTTCATAAAATGACCAAATTTAATATATTTGTTTATTTTTCAAATACAGTATAAGATAAACTTCTCTCTCTCTCTCTCTCTCTCTCTCTCTCTCTCTCTCTCTCTCCCCCTCCCCCCTCTTCCCCCCCCCCTCAAACTGCTATGGTGGGTGGAACTCGATGTGCAGCCACCTCCTTTTGGTGAGTTATGGGCCAAGAGCTGCACAATGAAATTTGAAAATTTTGGTAAATTCCCATTTTGCACATTTTGGACGTGCGATAAATATTGGGATGTTAGTAATATTTTTTTAAAACCATTTTACTTTATTCAGTCACAATATAAAAAGACCGTAAACTATTTCGTGTTAATCACAGAAATTAAAAAATACATAAAATATTTTGAATTTTCTTTATTTCTATAAAATTTGTCATGGATGTGCGACCGGAAGAAATTAACAGATTTTTTTTTTTACTTGGGTTTTTCTGTATTATAAGAGGAAACTTTTCCACACTGACATGTCTACTAGTGTTTGGAAGTTTTTTTTAAGTATTTAGTTCTGTAATGTTTGCAGACATGTATTAGTCATGTGAGCATAATCAAGTGAATTATGTTTCCCAGTTTTTAGTGTTGAGTTGAAATTTTTTTCTTGCATGCTTGTTGGTCTAGCTTCGGTAACAGCTTTAATGTAACTAAGTATTACATATGTCTTGTGTAGTTTTAGCAAAAAATGCTGTTGATTATGGTATATGATTGGTATTACAGGAGGCGTGCTGTACCTTGTTAACAGTCCAAGGGCTAATGCAGCAAGTGTGTTTTCGATCAACATTACATCCAAGCAAATCATAGAGCAGTTTCCTGTTAGTGGTGATGAGGTTGCACAGCCTCATGACATAGCAGTTTCACCAGATGGTGGTAAGGTGTACGTCGTGGAGTTAACAGGGTACAAAGTTTGGAAGTTTGCGAAAGGTGAGTTTTTTTATGTATTGTTGTTGGGAGATGATGCACAAACAAGAATGTCTTAACGTACATACTTTACTATTGTGGACATACACCATTGCCTTATGTTCACAATAGTACAGTACATTATTCTGTCCCATTACAAAGAACATTCAAAGACATTAAACAAGAAAGTGTGTGTTTTATATGTATTTTTTTATTTTGTACGTGCCTTTTCCTTTTTGTCCTGCACGGCATAGCCCCTTGTTGAAAGTAGAGGTTAGGTAAATTTCAGAACTCCAGATAGCTCAGTGGTTATTAGATGGAAGCGTAAACTTTCACTCTATATATCTCTCTCTCCCATTTCTACAGGGCTTGGCTTCTTAAAGTAAAACTTACGTAATGAGGCAACTGTCTGTGTATATTTTAGTAAAACATTTAATTTCCACAAATGAAAAATTAAATAATTATTCCCAAAGTTCGTGAGGTAGTGTCCTGCTACTGTGGCCAATTTTAACTTTAATATAAAAAAAGTCCCTACTTTTTAGCATAGTAACATTTCAAATTTTCGACCTGATCATGGAACCCAGATGTCCACCACCTCTGTATAGATAAAAAAAACTTTAGTGTGACTGCTTTGGCGGCAGAATGATATAACAAGATCCAAATATACCAGCAACAGCAAAATTACATTGAAAACTTAAAACAAAAGGTTTCAAATATTGAATTTATAATTTCTACATCAAAATAATGAAGAATACAGACACAAATCCATTAATTGGGGATGAAAGATGCACTTTAACGGAACTACCTTCACAGTATAATACCCTAAGCAACCCCGTAAAAAAAGCTGACCAATGTGCATCAGTAACCTACGTCATGAATAAATTCAATGAAGCAGGCGATCGACCACAACGTCGGCACCAGAAATTGTACAGCTTGGAGAAGCTTGCAACACAGGAAGTTACTCACTTCACCAGGAAAATTTAATAAACTACTAAAAATTGCCAAAACTCAAAAAATAAGGAAAATATAAGAAAACGTTATATTAACAAAATTTAAATTCTGCTGTGGTCAGTTTGAAACCAAACAAGCCAGGTCATAAGTAAACACTCTACTTTCAAATTCCTGACTGTATTTTGTATTTAAATTTTGAAAACTAAATCTAAATTACTCATGTTCTCAGTTACTAAGTTATTGAATACTGTTACATCATCCCAAACACCAGATGAGACAATAGTGAATAAGACACCTAGCCTGTAATTAACTATTTAAATTGAATTAGAAAATAAAATATTTTATACAAATGTACCTAAGCTAGGCAGGAACAAGTGCCTTCCACAAAAAAAAATTTGTTTTTGCATGTGTTTGTGTGTTAGTTTGTGTGTATGTGTGTGTGTGTTAGAATTTATGGCAAGCTTCCGGTTTTGCGTCAGCATATTTCTAAGGTGGCGTGGCTCATTCCACTCTCTGACAAATAACCTGAAGTCATCAATTATACCAGGGATGCCACCAAGTTCATTTCCAAAATCCTGTAATTAGCATTAAAAAATCCTGTAATAATTCAAACTAACCGGTATGTCTACGTACTTTTCCGAAGTTTTTTAGAAAATTCTTGCTGTAGAATTTTGATAGTAAAATTAATATGTATAGTAAATTATTATAGTATTGTGAAAAATTGAGATGTTATACAGGAAACCATTCACTGTTAATGTTTTTTACAGACTGAACTATTTTCTAATCTGTTTTGGTAAAGTAGCAGTGAAACTTTCCACCAGTTTTCCTATTTGGAAAAATTTGTAGAATGAGTGTGAACACGTTCAACTGACTACTTATTGTTGAAAAATTAATATATCTGCATAAGTTTAATTATGGCCTCGAATGAGACGTAGTTTGCTTGTATCATGGTGCCGCACATAAAATGTAAATACACATATTTATTAACATAATCGCCGCATGTTTTCACCAAAATATTTTGGTACAAAATATGGGGTGCAGCCATTATGAGGGGTTTTAAAAATTTTCCTTTTTTATTTATTTTGGCACAAAATAAAACACAAATTTACGTAAACTTGCTTGTATATAGCATGACCTTTTCTGCAAAAATAAAGGGAAATATTTGTAGGTTTAAAATAAGCACAAAAAGATTAGTGAATCTCGTTAATCCATTCATGTGCGTCGCTAATTTTTGTGTCAATTGTTGACAAACACAGATGTTAGAAATATCCGTGAATATCTAACATTATCCGTCTGTCCGTTTTAACCTTTAAATATCCGTTAAAACGGATAAAATCCGTTAAAACGGCAAGCCTGAATTATACAGTCACATCAAAAAAATTAGATTAAAATTTTAAACAATATCATGTTGCTAGTGATTTTGCTAATGTTATGCCTGTCGCTCTTGGCATTGTTGAACGGAGGGCTTAATTGAAAGATGCCCTCAAAAATCATTATTACACTGGTTTAGCAAGTAGTCTGGGGAACAGCAGGTTCGCCTTCCTCAATGGGTCAGGCCGGAGTCGCTAAATTGTAATCACAAATATGCTTGTTTCACGAGCGACCTATAGAACCTGTGTCTGCCTCATTTAGAGTTTTGGGACCCAGTCTCTTTTGAACATGCGCTTTTGGCAGGCCATGACTCAATTCTTCTCCGAAATCTGACAGCCAATCCTCGAGCGGCTTCGTAACCATAGCTACAGCCACAGCTCCTTGTAAGGAGTCAGAAGCCATCCTGGCCACTTTGCTGTTTATTTGTACTTATTTTTTCAAACATCGAAATATCACAACATTTTTGGTCCCTATTACTTTGTTCACGTACCTTTATGTAAACCCTGAAAAATTAATTACAAATATGTCTTTGCTTTCCTTACAAGACTGCACCTGATTGGTTGCCCCTTACCCTTTTTTTCCTTTGGTGGGCTTATGGCAGTGTCCCGTGAAGTGGCTTTTCCCCTCCGTTCTTTCCATTGCAAAGCAAGAAAAATGAGCTTGTTTTTTGAATTTGAAAAGTGAGGAGCTAGGGAATTGGCTGTATTGTCTAAGAGTCCCTGTGGTGTGACATGTCTCTTGTTGTGACAAGAAGGAAACACATATTTCTTGGAACCTTGTTCCCAGGCCTCTGGGACCTCACTTAGCTTTTACAAAAAATTATTTACTACAGAAATTTCTACATTACCCGAATACTTACTGTATATTTATTACTCATTCGTACCATTTACTCAAAACGCAAATTATATATACCCTCAGGGCTGGACTGCCTCGGTCGGCATGCAGGAAGTTTGTGCCATCACATCTGCTGCCGTATGCTTTAAATTACACTCATTTTTGCTTGCTGTACTGCCTACTTGGTGACAAACCTAGTAAACTCTCTTACTTTGTGGGAGGCTACGGCCAGCCATTATGTGTTGGAGTTTGTAAGAGCACTGCCTTAGCTTGTTGAGAGCCCTGAAAAGAAAACATCAAACACAGATCTCCTGCCTTGACAAACAAGATGCTTTGTGTGCTACATAGGTAGCTTGACCTTCCTCTGAGTGACTGTACACAAATGGCTTCTTTTAGCCTACGCATTGCATGACCCTCAAGAAAAAACCTACAACCCGTACTCCATACCCACAAAAATTATCATTTTGATCTCCTTCCGAACAGATCCCAAACTTTTGCACTATTTAATTTGTATTCTAATTAAAATATTAAAAAAAACCAGAAACTTTCCAAACTCTTTCTTGATTAAATCCTACAGCTATGCTTCTCTGACGTACCACCATGATTATTCACTAAATGAAATATTTCCTACATACAAGCTACAAATTAATCTTAAGAAATCAACTTTGCTCTCACGGACTCCCAACGTTCTAAGAAGGAAAAACTTTACCTATTTAAAACACAGAGACCCTAAAATCATTACATAAATTTAACCCATTTAATTTACTAACATAGTGCTTGCTCAAATTTCTACTCAAAGTGACACTATTTACATGGAATGCGTAAACCTTACCTTCTATCTTACTTTTTCAGTCTCTTTTCACTATTTATCTGCCTGATATTTATCTACATTATGTACGCAATGCCTCCGCAAGCTGCTGGGTTCCACTATTTCATAGGCCACCTTCCCTCCCTCCCTACCTGCCAGGTTACGGTTAAAGGGTCCTCATTGAGATTCACCGTTTTTGCCACCTGCTTAAATTTCAGTGAAATTTGCATTTTCTTTTTTACACACCAATTTTCCCTCTCACAGTGTAACAGCCGGCCGATCTGGAATTTTTTTCAGCGTACACATCTCTGATGCATGCCTCCTTTTCTTCAGTGCTTTCCGACAGAGTTCTTCTTTGTTGTACAAAGGTAGTGTTGGGAAACGTGCTACGCGAGCTATCCATCACGGTGACTACTTCCAGTAACATAACTCGTATAGTGAGAGTTCCACCACCTCATTTTGCTCTATGAAGTTAAAGTAGGTTGCCCGGGAGGAGTGACACTTCTTTGTCAGCAGCCGGAGAAGGCAATTAATCTAATGAATGACTAACCCTCTATACTGGATAACCCACTGGCTGGTACAAGAACAGGTGCTTCTCTCTTATACCATGCTCCTTTGTTGCTTCATTCCACGTTCCCCACACGAGTACTGTCACATTAGCTGACAATAGTGCTTATGGTGTGACAACTTCTTTACAATACCTTTGCTGTGATCGCCTGCACAGTGGCCTCCTTTAAGGGAATCAGTCTCACATATTTAGTGAACCAATCAAGCACTACTAAAATTTAGTGGTATCCGCCTCAGGAAACCACGAGACCCGTGCAGGTCAACCAACACGAGCTCCAGTTTCTTGTCCCTTCAAAGACTGAGGGTTCAGTTTCATGGGTGTGTTGGCGAACATCACAATTCCTAATCAGCCGTTGGACCTTTCTCCACATGCCCGGAACACAATCTTCTCATGTTGCAGCTAATGTTTTCGCTTTGCCGAAATGTTCTAACTTGTCATTGTATGCCCTTTTACAAATAATTTTCCTCTTCTGCAGACGTACAAAGTCGCAATATTCCAGATTTAGCCTAAAGAAGTTGCTCATGTACACAATATCCCTGAAGCACTTTGTCATCCCGTTTCTTATTCGAGCAGCACGCATGTCTGTCGGATAAACTTGTCGTCTTGCTGACCTACTCATAGGCAGTTCCTCCGCTTGCGCGCCTTGCCACCCTTCAGCAGTCAGACAATATAGAGATTCATGAAAGTCCGGTCCTCACCTGTCCCTGTCGGGTGGTCTACGAGAGAGTTTTGGCCGCACTCTGTTGGCTGGGCGGCGCATACCTGATGTCTAGGTCATATCCCTAGAGAGCCAAAACCTGCCTTGTTACTTGGTCGTGCAGTAGGGAGTACTAATTGATATAAATCAGAGCCTTGTCGTCTGTGTGCACAATGATCTTTCTTCTGTGAATAAAGTACCAGAACTTGGTACATGACTACACTAGGGCCAGCAGTTCTTTCTCAGTGATAGTGTATGTCACTTCTGATGTTGTAAGGTCCCTGCTCGCAAATGCAGTGAGGCATGGTTCTCCTGCTGCATTCTCTTGGTACAATACTGCACTCAGGGCTATTTCCGACGCATCACATGAGATGTGTAAATCACGTTCCTAGTCCAGGTGGCACGTTGCCGGCACCTCACATAACTTTTCTTTCACGCTGTCTCCCACGTGGCCATCTATTCTGGTTCCCATTTTCACACTGTGTTTTTCCTAGTCAGTTCCTGCAGTGGCACCTTGGTTTCAGCGTACTCACGCACAAAATTTGCAATTAAAATTTAGTGCCCCGAGATACTATTGTAGTTGTTTCCTGTTTATGGATAAAGGTAAATCTGCTATCACTGCTATCTGCGCTGGATCAATTTTCACTCCATCAGCGTCGATCACATGCCTTACAAACATTATCTGACCAATTTTTCCCATGTTCACTGTAACTCTTCACTGTTTTGAGTCATTTAATCACCTCGCCTAGCTGTCATTTGTGTTGTTCCCAGGTACTCTATGGCACTACTATATCATCTACATATATAGTTGCATACAACATTGTATCTGGTCCAAGGGTCACCTCCAGCGTCTTGATGAAGTGGCTTACGCTTAGGTATTTGTCAAAAAGGCTGTATCATAAAGTGGTAGATATACCCTCCTACTTGGAATGCTGTGTGCTGGGCTTCCTCTTGCAACCAGACTTAAAGGTATGACAAGACAAGACCCATTTGTAAGAAAAATTGTAGTTCCTGATTAGCTGCAACAGCTTATCTAACAATGTCAGAGGTTCACGTTCTGGGAATACTAAGGTTTTTAAACAGTGGATGTTGAAGCAGTTCCTGACACAGCCCTGCTACTTTGGAACTACTACTAGTGGGTTAACATACAGATATGCGCTCATTTCCATATTGTCTGCTTAGAGCACTTTCTAAATTTCTTTCTCCACTGTAGGTCTTAATTTTTGCAGTAGTGTATCACATTCTTGTGCATATATCACCACATGGTCTTAAGTTTATGATCCTACTCTTCGGTCAACATTTCCAGCAGGTCGATTACGGATCTTTTGGAGCATGACGTCTTAGTTGAAACGTGTCTTTCGTAAGTCTGGCTTCTTAAGGCACTGTGAGAAAATTTTGATTACATTTCTGTCCATCATAACAGTTTTGTGATACACAAGTCATCTTAAGTAATACGCTTAAAAAACACTTGTTGGTTGTAGTGGTACTTCCCCTACCAACTCACACCACGGCAACAAGCAGTAGAATTTCTCTTCTGCATAAGCCAGCGGTGAGCACGAAGAATCTCTTATCTCGTTTTAACGGGGGGTTCGTAGGCGGACGTCGATAACAGCAAATAAATTTATGACCCTTTTCTTTTCAGCAGATTTAATATATCTTAATGTACCTTTACAAGGCAATGGCACACTACCACGTGGCCTCAAAACATACAACACAGTATTTCGCCAAATACAACAAAAAAAATATATAAATAAAACGGTGGGCCTTTGTAATAATAAATAAATACTGAGAAATAAATCTCTCCGCACAGTGGTTCTTGTAAAGCAAAACGGCCCTCTGGCCCCTGCGCTAATCACACACGCCTCAAAGCTGCGTGCGTCCGCTCTGGACCACCGCTACTTGAAGAAGACCTCTTTCTCCCTCATCTCGCGCGCCCCCACGCGAGAACAAAGGCTCGCCCAAAATGGCGGCGACTTTCGGGAGCCAAATAAAACTATAAAGACACGTCCAGACACTAAGAACACACAGTATTCTGTTTACTGCCTCTTAAACTTATAAAAAAAAACAACACAGTTTCCAAAACCTTTTCTTATAATACATCAATAACAAAATAATTAAATAAAAAAAAAACTGTGGCAGTGGCGGGAAAATAAGGGGAGGCGGGTGTTTACCGCTCCTACGTCACTCCAACGCCCGGGAAAAACCCAAGACTGGAACGCACCTCTCCATTGGACTAGGTGCCAGCCCGACTGAGTACTTTAGTCAAAACTTCACTTATTTTTAAATAATATCAAAACCAAAATAATTACAACAAAAAGTTACTTAGATAAGTTACAAAGCTCCTCAAGACGAATCGTTAGACACCCAACAAGGCTAGTCTACCATGAAATTTAATTAACATGAAGCATTAGGTCAAGAACTCGATGCACTTTAAATTTACTTAGATATGATAAATGAACACACAGGGACTTATGTAACATCATATTACTGTGCCTGGACGCGACCCTGACCATATTAATTACAATAGGAAACAATATATGCATACAAAACCTTGGCCCACCGGTACAATTATTACTGTTATAACTATTTATTTCTTAATGTATAAAATCTTGTATTGTTTGCTTCTGCACGAGCTTATCATGATGGCGCAGCATCATAGTTCTTGGCCGTTGGTTGGTAAATACCACATAAAAGTAATTGCTGGAAATATTAACATCACTTTAAGCAGGAATAAACTAACTGGTCAGATCTCAACTGACACTGATTGCCTGCCCAGACACTGACAAACTAGGACATAAACAAGAACATCACTGTAATAATAGGCCGGGCTTACACTTGCTTCACCGGGCGACCACGATGCACTGGGGAAACCTTACACAAATGTACATATTCAGTAGCCACAAAGCACATGGTTTGGTAGCTCGGAGATCTGATGGTAATATACATGGGCCAGCTGATAGTTAATCCCAACCACAGGAAACAAACAAGCAAATTTTCATTAACAAAATTTACTAAACGACAATTATTAAAAGGAGAATAAAAAAAATATATTAAAGGGGTCCTGGTGGCCAAATACCTTACAACCCCCCAGGAAAATTTTCTAAAACGGAGCTTAGCAAATTTTTCTAATTTTTAAATAAAAAAATAACAATACAAAGAAACTTGTGATACATGTATATTTGTGGATCCTGCACCCTGTCCTTAACAGGTCGGTCCAATTGGGATAGTCGGAGCTACCAGACCATTCCGAGGTTTAGCCTACTAACTTATACTACACATTAACAAGGAATACTAATACTATACATGACATCCAAATGCTGTAATCCAGATTTAACATCTCTTTAGCAGTACTAATACTGCACAATATCAGTTGTGACATGAAATATTATATACAAATTTCCAATTTCTTAGTTTATTGGTCGCCCCAGCCTGGTTACCTATGCCGCGTGACAATGGCCGTTTCCCTGTATTGAGTTCCCTCTGATGCCATTATCCTGCTGCCTATGTGGTCTCTGATCCTGCCGGACGTCACCACTGTGTCCAACATTGATGTCTCTGTCCTGGCCTACTCGCCAGTTGCCATTATTGCTGTTTGCCTCTGAAGAATAGAAGTTGGCATCCCTGCCCTGACCTCTGTTTTCTGGCTGCATGTGATGTCTGTTTATGTCTTGTGATACACGCCGCTGCCACCCCCCTTGCCTTCACTCTCCTGGCCCACGATCCTGACCATACCTACTGTCTCTTGGATTGTCATCCCACCTATCCTGCTGCCGGTCACGCCAGTACCCTGGTGCGTGGTTTGCATCTCTTGCCGACCTATTTGGTTGTCTGTTGCGATCATACACCGCCACATTCTCACTGATGCTACCTAACCCATCTAGTTCCTGCAGAACCTTCCTCATCTGTTCAATAGTATTAATCTCCTTACCCACTAACGTGCGTCGGATCTCCTGTGGTGTATGGGAATAAACCAGCATAATTACATCGGCTTCGCTTAGTGGTTGGTCGTAGTAGCTTAATCTTTCAGCCACATGACTCAGATGTGACTCTAACCCTCCTACCTGACAAGCCCCTTGGTACAACTGTGCTCGGTCACTGCCCTGGATTCATGCACTCCAATATTCTCCCAGAAATTCTTTCTCAAATTTACTGTAACTATCTATTTCCTTATCCCTCAATGACAACCAATTTACACACCTGCCTGCTACAGATCTTTTAGCCAGTACTAATTGTTCAACTTCATTAAATTCATACGTACAAAAAAAATACCCCAGCTGCTCTAAGTGTTTACGTGGATGCTCCCCTTCTTCCCCTCTAAACTGCGGGATATCCTTCTTCCTATAACTCCGGCTCACTCTGACGGCAGTCGCTCCACCTTCTCCTTGACGGTTGGCTACAATATTTTTTTAGCATTCCTGAAGTTCCATTTCACAATTGCGCAATTTTGCCTCCATCGTAGTCAGTCCTGAACTAACGTCTCCCCTCAGCGCCTCTACCTGTTGCCCTTGCAACAGTACCTTACCTCCACATTCCACCAACTCATTTTCCATAGTAATGGTGCGCTCGTGCATCCGCACCAGCTCTACTTTTTGCCTTTCCACCTCTACAACTACATTGTCTACTCGCCCCCGCAGCCCTTCTTGACTAATGCTTAGCTGTGAAACTACACTCTCAACTACGGCCCTTCCTGCCTTGACCTCAGCCCGAACCCAAGGTCACCCCGTCGCTAACTACCTTTAACTCCTCTCGCCGTTCCCTTCTTAGTTCCCCCATTACGCTCTGAAGTTTTTCCTCATTTTCCTTGCGGAAAGTTTCCATTACCTCTTTCGTGGATTTTTCTAGCCTTTCTTCTAGCCTCCTGAACAACTCCACGTTTTCCCTACGCATCTCTCTCTGATTTTCCCCAATTCTTACCTCAAGCCCCTTGAACATATCTGCATTTTCTCTCAGCATTTCAGTGTTCGCCGCCTTTAGCATTTGAAACAAAGACTCCAAGCCGGCTATATTTGTGGTCAACTGTGAATTACCCCCCAGTTCCCAATTACCACTAATCTCACTACTGTCAGATACGTTATCTGAGATTGCTGGGTCCCGTATCAGGCAACTTTCATCGTTCGCACCTATTGCGCCTGTTTCCGACTCGTTCAGCATTTCTACCATAGCCTCTACACCTCCGTTACTTTCCATCTTACAAAAAAAACACCATAAAACAATACAACCTTTTAATTTACAATTATTTGCTAGGGCTTACCACGTGGTACTGGACACGTGTGACGTCTCGCGATTTAAAAAAAATTAATAAATACCAAATTACAAATAATGTATTTTTCTCAAAAAAAAATCGTTCCCAGTTATTTGGACACGTATATACATAAATACAGATTTAAACTTTAACATTGTGCCCAACAAAGGCGATAGAAAGTAAGTAAAACATACACAAAGATGACACTACCTCGGAAACTGCAAGTGGTTTACTGAAATGCATCACTACCTGTCGCCCGGCTTCCCGGCCTACCTTGTTTGCTTCTCACGCCGATCAAAACTTGATTAGGCGGGTGATGTCTGAAAGGATGCTGAAGTCGGCTGGACGGTCTGGAACGTAGTTAGTTATCACCGCTGACGTTGGCTGGCCGGTCTGGAACGTAGTTATCACCGCTCAGAATGCTGACGTCGGCTGGATAGTCTGGCGGTCTGAAACGTTGTTATCACCACGCCACGTGGTACTGCCGTGGTACTGCGTCCTTGGGTCGTCGGTTGTTTTATATCTCGGCACTCGTCATCCGCCTCCCGATAATACTCGCTTCTTATCTAGGCCTCACGTTGTTTGGCGTCAATTATGTAGTGGTACTTCCCCTACCAACTCACACCACGGCAACAAGCAGTAGAATTTCTCTTCTGCATAAGCCAGCGGTGAGCACGAAGAATCTCTTATCTCGTTTTAACAGGGTGGTTCGTAGGCGGAAGTTGATAACAGCAAATAAATTTATGACCCTTTTCTTTTCAGCAGATTTAATATATCTTAATGTACCTTTACAAGGCAATGGCACACTACCACGTGGCCTCAAAACATACAACACAATAGTTGGCCAAATACAACAAAAAAAAAATATAAATAAAACGGTAGGCCTTTGTAATAATAAATAAATACTGAGAAATAAATCTCTCCGCACAATGGTTCTTGTAAAGCAAAACGGCCCTCTGGCCCCTGCGCTAATCACGCACGCCTCAAAGCTGCGTGCGTCCGCTCTGGACCACCGCTACTTGAAGAAGACCTCTTTCTCCCTCATCTCGCGCGCCCCCACGCGAGAACAAAGGCTTGCCCAAAATGGCTGCGACTTTCGGGAGCCAAATAAAACTATAAAGACACGTCCAGACACTAAGAACACACAGTATTCGGTTTACTGCCTCTTAAACTTATATAAAAAAAACACAGTTTCCAAAACCTTTTCTTATAATACATCAATAACAAAATAATTAAATAAAAAAAAAACTGTGGCAGTGGCGGGAAAATAAGGGGAGGCTGGTGTTTACCGCTCCTACGTCACTCCAACGCCCGGGAAAAACCCAAGACTGGAACGCACCTCTCCATTGGACTAGGTGCCAGCCAGACTGAGTACTTTAGTCAAAACTTCACTTATTTTTAAATAATATCAAAACCAAAATAATTACAACAAAAAGTTACTTAGATAAGTTACAAAGCTCCTCAAGACGAATCGTTAAGACACCCAACAAGGCTAGTCTACCATGAAATTTAATTAACATGAAACATTAGGTCGCTGATGCTCAGTTGTCACTTCTACTCGCAGGAGTTGGTACCACAATTATGTATTCGCTGGCCAATCAAGAAATGGAGGCTTCATTTGTCATCGTCACGAGCTCATTGCTCGTTGTTGTTTGTTTATAAACGTCAAGTTTTAAACATAACCATATCGTAAATTACTTTTTGACAGAAAAGCAAGGTCAGTTATTCTTTCTCGAATTTTATTTGTTATTTACTCTTTAATACATGCAAATGTAAATTGTATGCTAATATGTAACTAACGTTTGTTTTCCATGCATCATGCGAGGTTATGTAATTAGGTCTATGCATTCAAAACAACTTACTAACAAGTTCAAAATTATTTGGCGTGATTCATTTAACGTTGTGTATAAAATTCTGAAATTGATTAGTCTCAAGAAATAAAATATGTGTATGCATGTACACTGAAGCAATACTTTGTAGGCCTACTTCATTAAAACAAGTAAAATAACTTTTAACCTCTAACATGACAATTACAAAATGTGATGCGGCATAATCCTTTTCTGTAGTCGTAACGTATTCCGGTAAGTTTATATACAAAATCACTTATGCCAATGCTTAGAAATTACTTATATAGTCATTTTACTGATACTTAATGCGACAACTTAACTGAGACTCCGGTTTTTGGGCCCCTTAGTCAAGGCTGTGGCGCCACAATTTTGATGCGTCTTAATTCATCGGTGGTCACATTTTATCGTTTGATGTCTTACCAACATCACATTTGCGTTAAGACGGGCCAAAAACAGATCCGTAATCGACCTGCAGGTGTCTTACACTGGCTGTAATTTTGTCTGTTGTAGCTTTACCCCGGGTACTCTCTGTCTCTGCTAGTTGAAAACGTGACACGTCACTGGTCGTCTGGCGTGAGCCGCAGAGCCAGCAGAATTCCATCATGCGGACACTGGTGTCTATCCTACATAAATTTATGTCCCATCGACATGGTGCTGTATTGTGCATTTACGACAGGCTATCTCCGCTTCATACCATATCAGCATGTCTGTTCTGATAATCATCTCTATCCTGACGTCTTGTGTCACAATAAAGTTTGTCCGACGCATGCTGCCTATCCGCACCTCTGCTGCTACCTGCTTTTTGGCATTCTCAAACTTTGAGCCATTATTTCCTTCTAATGAAATCCTGGTAATCAGTTGGACAACATTTTTCTTTCATGTTCTCCCTGTACTATTTGTCAAACACTGACCCGTTTATAATAGAAATTTTCGCCTCAGTATCTGATAATTTCCTATCTCTATGGCCATTGTTGGTGATTTTTCCGTACTGACTTGTCCTATCTGGCGAGTAATCCAAGAGTTCGTCCTTCTCTGCTTCCCCTTTATCCATATTAAGCTTGCACTGTGCGATGACATGCATAATCCTGCTCTTTAACACTAAACCTAACTGAAGGGAATTGTCGTAGCTAGCCACTCATAGTTTTGCACCACATCATGATGCACTTTGAACTACATGGACATACTTTTCTCTCTCTGGCTGCCTTTTGTTTTCTACGGCCCACTGTTCTGTTCTTCACAGGCCTCTGCTACTCTCCTCTCTTGCCGGCATACAGTCTTTTCTTTTATGGCTTGAATAGTCCCCAGTAGCACTGTTATTCTCACTTTCACCTTGGATCCTGTCATGAGCAACCCTGTAGCCTTCACGTCTCTTCCAGCACTTTCAGCTGTTCTTCAACTCGTCCTGACCTGTAGTTATCCTTTCGCTTTCTCCCCTGGTATCCTGAGTTCATTACTCGTTCCAGTCATGTGCTTGGCTCCTATAGCCTTCTTTCATTTCAAATTGCTCTATCAGTGCAATGAGACCATCTGTGCCAGTCACCTCTGCTGTCGTTACTGTGTTTCTAATGTACTTGTGGCAGATGTTTGGCGTGGTGGTGTATCAATTGCAATGCAGTAAATTCATTGTCAAGGTGCATGTTCTCTTTGACTATCTCGCGAATGTAATCTGCCATTGATATTTCATAATTCGCTATATAGCGCCTCTGGTAGATGTAGTGTGTAAATTGATCTTGCACTATGGGTGACCAAAACCGCAACATTAATGCGGCGCACAGTTGTCATAGGTGTCCCAATTCTCTGACGCAATGTGCGGCCAGTTGTCAGTGGGACCTGTCATCAGCTAAGGAACAGTTCTACCCTAATGGCCTCCTGTACTGGAAATTCTTCACAAAATTATCCATGTGCCTTATGAAGCAAATAGGTCATGCATGCTCTACTAAACCGCTAAGTGACAGCACTGAACACTCTATATTCAGCAGCGCTACTGCTGCCACTGTCCCTTATGGTGCAGCGTGTATCTCCCATGTTTTGCCTCTTGTATTTGTTGCAATTTTGTTTCCACAGTGCATTGTGTTTCTCTTCGCGAGCTCTGTGCTCAGGAAATAAAAATTTATAAACAGATGCAACCCGTCTCCCTCTGCTGTATGTGTTTACTTTGCCTTTCCCCTTATCCTCACCCTATCCCAATCAAATGTGAATGTTCTTATAGAGGGCATGCCGTGATGTGTAACAATATTTTAATTTTTCTTAGGTTGCATTACTGTTTGCTGACAGCTTATTGCATGAACTGTAGTTTAATGGGCTCTGATTTGGTGACATATTTTTTTTATGTTGCGACTGTTGGTGTCACTTGTTTTATGTTGCGTGGTGATTAATTTTTATCTTGTAACAGACAGTTAAGAACAATTTTTTTCTATAAACATATGAGAGCAGTAATCTTAATTTGCCTGCTTCCATGTATTCTTGATTGCCAGTGATGATATACTTCCTGAGAAGTAATTTTTTCAACATTATAAATTTAGTAATGTGCTCTGTATTTGACAGCTTTGGTTTTCTCTCCTCTCACCGGTACAATATTGATTTGTGAAGCACAGTAAAAAGTATTTGTAAGAGTTGATTTTTTTTTCAGGGTTGAGGTAGTTTTCTTGATTATTATATGTGGGAAACGTGGTGTGATTCTTTATAGTGTGGGGGAATTGTAATAGATGTTGCTGTTGGCCAAATTTTTTGCTCCCTCTTTTCTTTTCATTACTTGTGATCAATCATGGCTCCATACTTGTCATAATCATTCTCGCAAAAACATTCTGGTAAGTTCATACTAAAATATCCTCCATCTCACCCCTGGATCTTCTCACTAATTCAACATGAGTAGTACATTTGGCAGATTTGACTCAGACCTGAGCGGATATCAGAATACATTTAACAAAAAAAATTTTTGCTCCAAAACACCAAAACTCATATATCGTCATTCTTTTTATGAATTGAGTTATATTTTTGTTATGATTCACTGTGTGATATTTGTTTACAGTATTTTGTACACAATGTATTTTATGGTGTGACGACTTGGGTTTTATGTATTTTTATATTTCATGCAATTCAATAATGATTACAAATATGTATCCAATTTTTGTGTTGAACTATTTGAATATGATAACATCTCAATGAAGTGTGTTGTGTTGCTTAATATTTAGTGTGTTTCAGATGATGTCAATGGATCCATTTTGGAAACTGGTAAAAACACATCAGATAATGGTGCCTTGCTAACAGCTGCTGCTTCACTTTCTCAGAGTAGCCCTAATAGTGGTGAGGCCATTAGAAGTTTAACCTTATTCTTTTCTTTGATAGTGACATGTGTAACAGTAATTTCTTCTTCTGTCTAGTTTCCATATCACATACGGTAGTTAACTTTACCTATCCATTCACTGATAATCGGCTTTGCAGCTTATTTGCAGCACGTTAAAAAATTTACAGTAAAATCCTAAATTTTACGAGTTTGGAGAGTGCATCATCAATATAATGACTCTACTTTGATTTTAAGACACTGTGACATTGATTTTAACAACGTTGTGGCCTCAACTTAATTAGCCTCATTTTTAAGACTGCTGCAGTTTTACAAGTTACATACATAGGCCATTTTTAATGTTAAATTGGTTTTGAAGATTATCTGTGTGTTTTTTTACTATCTGCTGCGGGTAATCAGGAGTTATGGTAGTAGCATTTTATTTTTTATTTTCTTGGATTCGTAATTATACATCACAGTTGTTCATGTTTCTAATTTATATTTATGGCTTGCTGCATTTGCTTTGATCACAGGACTGATATTCTGTATACAGTACTGATAAACTTGTCTGGGTGTGCTTAACAGTTGCCTCTAACTTCAGCAAATCTAAGGAGGCTAGTGAGTTGCACCACAAAGAGGCTACATCGGTGGCGGCAGCGCTCGGTGTTATAATTGGTGCTACTGCTGTGGTTGGTATTATTGTGTTGGTGGTTCTGCTCAAACTCAAGAGGAAAGGTGAGCCTGTAATTCATCTGAGCAAAAAGCGCTCTCCAGAATATAGTAAACTAGTGGTAGATGATGATGATGATGATGATGATGGAGAAGAAGATAATGCTGAAGTTTGAAAAGTATTGTAGATCTGATAATAGCTGTGCTCCTAGATATTTATTTTTTTATTTCCTAGATTTATTATTTTATGAAAGTTATTGCAAGTTATATAATGCTCATTTGTACAGCTAGTTACAGTTTTCAAATATTTAGTTTGTTCTTTTTATTGCTGTATTTTAAAGTATTTTTCCTTCCTTCTTTTCCACTTCTGTTTATAGTCATTGTAAAAATGTATATGCTATTTGAAGAAGAAGAATGTTTTAATCAATTACCTATGTATATGGCTGTCTTAGTTTTATAGCAGATGTAAATTATCTTTTGAAGAAAATGACATGGGACCATTCAGTTAATTGTTACTAAAGAAGCAAATTGAAAGCTGTAATTTTTGCACATTAGTGTAGTTCATGTAAAAATCATCTTGTTTTGTTATTGTGACCAACTATAGTGTTACTCCTGTACTGAGTAAGTTTTGATCATTTTTGCCTTGTGAGGTGATGTTCATGATATATTTGATTGCAATATTCTGATTGCTTTATCTTGTCAGAAATCAGTTATTACTGTGATTATTTAAAATGGAAACTTGTACCTGTTTGTGAAAGCTGTTGCATTTACATAGTGTAGTTTATTTTATATTGTGACAAGCTTACCTATGTTTTAAAATTGCACTTGTGTACAAGTAGAGTTTTTATTACTCTAAATTTATTCAAGCATTTTAGTATTTATTTGTAATTTAATTTTGCATCTATTGTACTTCTTTATGTAAATGAACTGTCAGAATTTTGTTTATGTATTATAGTTTTAACTATCAGCCTAATAGAATCATGTCTTCCGCATGATCAGTACAATGTAGTGTTTGCAATGTTTTAAACTTATACATAGCATAGGATCCATTGTGTGAGTGTTATTTTGTATGATGTCTGCACTGTGCAGAAGTGACATGATGTAATAGACTATGGAAACCATTAGTTTGGTACATAACTCAAAAAGAAAATTATGATCAGAGTTCCGATGGTTAGTTGTTAGAGTAGTTCCAGGGTGTGTTTTAATAGTAATTATTCTAATGTTTTAGATTTTTCTTACTCTGTTCTAATTATGGTCCAGATATATAAATTTTTTTCTGTAATTGACTCTAACCTTGTACGTACAATGAAGGAATTGAACAGTTGTTTTGGCAATATTGTACACACTTCTCCACCTACATCTACATGATCAGCCTTTTAAGATAATGCAAGATTATGTTCAAGAAAATCAGTTTTGGAAGAAAAAAACTTGTCACATTATACAGCGTAATACTGTAAAGAGAAGATTAGTAGGGACAAGTAATAGTTTGAAAGCTGGAATGAAGATGAGCGTGTACTTGTTCAACTCATCTGAATACTGCAGACATCATTACTGCCTTTTCAAACCTTGGTTTAATAACTAAGCAATTTTTTTTCCTTTTTCTTCATACTTCACAAGAATTGAAGGAAATAAACTTTAAAGACACTTCTTTTATTATTATTTAATTTATTTTAATTTAATGATTCTGAGTTTGCAGTACAAATGTTAAAAATATTATCATTACTCATTACGAAGAAAAATGCAACAGCAGTAAAACCTTTTTATAAAGACCCCTGACGGTTCTCGAGAATAAGGTCTATAAATAGGGATGGTCCAGTAAAACCCCTATTTTAAAAACCCACGGTTCTTGAGGAAAGGGTTGTTAAAGGGAGGTGGTTGTTACAAAAGGGGTTTTACTGTACTATTTCAAAGAAATTCAGGTAAAAATTTTAGCCTTTCCATACAAAAAAAAAGAATAATGCACAACAATGTAAAGGCTTTTTATTTTTTAGCTGTGTCTGATTTGTTCCAACAAAATAATGATGTAATTAATGTAAATCTTTTTCATTGAAATAGTTTTTTTAATGATAGAGCTACTTGATTTATACAGCATTATATTATCTACTTTATTCCAGTTAATTAAACACAAAAAAATTTTAATTTGAACTAGAGAAGCAATTCAGTGTGTCTTTAAAGGTTAGGTTTGCTTGCACACCGTACAAGCTAAATTAACTATGAGCTATTTTATTTCCTATGGTTATAATTCAGTTTTTGGAATTGAACAATTAATTTTTCTTAGTTTTGAATTTTTTCAGCTTTTTTATTTTTGTTTATAAATGGATTCATTTAGTAAACATATAGATCTACGCATAATGAAAATCAAACATAATTTCTTCCCTTTTCAAATAATGTGCTGAACATCTGTTTTCATATTTAGCTACATTTGTGGCTAAAATTGGGCAGTTAACATTAATTTAGTTTGACTTGAGAGAATCGACATTAACTGCATGGTGAAACACAAAAAATGTCAAATTGGGATTGAATCTCGAGTAATTGTGATTAAATAGCTTAAACTTGGTGAAATCAGCCCTTAGATGATTTCTGGAACACCAACAGTAGTCCTTAAATCCACATTTTAATTTTACAGTGTTGGGCCTTTCTTCTACTTCTTTGTTGAGTTTACTATCTGAATGATATTTATATCTGGCTTGGCTGCAGTTCTGTGTAAAGAGTCATTCATTAGATTGCAATTAATTTATATTCTTTGTTACTAGTGTCTTACACTGACTTTATTTTTGTTTTGCAGTTTATAATTATTTTAGTACAATATGTGTCGTGATGGAAACCCCAAATGTGTACTTAATTTATACAACTAGTCTTCAAATTAGCATGATTGTTTTCAGTTCAAAATTTGCCACTGTGAACATTAATTGTGTCAGAGTTGCATTAATTTGAAAGTTTAATGCAGACATAAATAATGTACTGTAGTTGCAATTTTCGCAGCAGTTCTTGTTTTTGTATGAAAATGTTTTGGCAAAGTACTTTACCATTGCAAAATCCTGGTTACTATAATTATAGTTGAAAGTACCAGTTTGTTGATATAGTAAGTTAATGTGGGGTAACTTAGCTTTATTTTAGCAGTATTTATTAGGTTCCTTTAAAATTTAGTTGAGAGCAGTATAATATTGATAAGATTAGAGTGATGTAAAATTTGACAGTTGAGGAGCTGGGTGGAATAATTTTTCATCCATGGAAACATCAGATGTATTTAGAACACCAAATGTTTTAGAATACTGCTGATAGCTGTACAGTGTACTAATTATGTACTGAAAATTACTGATTGCAAACATTAATTTAATGATGTGAATACTGCTTTATTTCCACCTAGTTCTTCATGTGAGAAGTTAAATGCTCAAGTGGTGTGGTGCTGTGTGATGTCCCAGGCACTTTTACTCATAGGATATATACAGTATATATTTTTGTATTTGTTGGTTGAGGACATCTTTATAATGTTGAAAGCCGTTTGGAGACATCTTGTCTGAGAATTGTCATGCATTCCCCTTCAATAGTAATTGTCCAGTACATAGTTGTTTGTGTATATGCTTACTTATTACAATTTTTAAAATTACTTTTTAGAAATTAATGTTAATTTTAATCAGTATAGAAATATGTCCCTAGACACAAAAGTTTACTGTATTTACATATGTATAAGGGGCCCCTTTCTTTTCTTTTTTCTGCTGGAAAACAAGGTCTGTAACTAGGAGGTTGATACACAAGGTAATGTCAATTATAAAATAATTTGTCAGTTCTATTTTTACTGCCTTCTACCATAACTAGGTTACAATTAATGTATTAAAACATACATGAAACAAATTATTTTTAAAAACAAAATTTTGCCTGTTACCAGCTCTCATGTCAACAAATATAGCAGCTGCTATGTTCCTGCTTCAGTCATAGCATACACAACAAATTTGAGCACTAGTTTTTTTAGTAATTATTTCACCGCCAATATTAAATACTGTACAGAAACCCTCGTTTTACCGGACTATTTGGGGGGAGGTGTGGTCTGGTAAATCAGATGTCAAGTAAATCACGAAGTACCAAAATCGGCACATGAAAATAGACAAGTCGATAGATTTATAGCAGTGTGATACGCGTAATAACGCAACGTGTTTGTTGTGGTCAAATCGTTTGAAGAGGGCGAGGGGGAAGGTTTGTGCTGACTGGCGGTAGTAGAAAGATAAGCACGCGCATACTTGCCAACTTTTGGAATTCCTAATCTGGTAAAAACAATGAAATTGTTAAATGTTACGTAAATCAGCGCTGCAATTTTGTTTACATGTGTGCTTCCCAGTTATTATGTTTTAGAATATATTCTAATTAAGATACAATTTTAATGTCTTATCAGATACAAAAAAATCAACAAACACCTTTAAACTAAAACTCATTTCAAAATAAATGTTTACTTTACCTGACAATGGAATGACGGAATTTTTTGGGCTTATCCACTCTTACGACATCATTGGAAACAATATTACATAGACTTATATACAATAAAAATGCAGTAATCAGTTTTTTTAAATGCTCATCCTCTTTTATCAGTTTTTTGGGATTCAAATTTGGCTTCACTAACCAACACTATCAAAAAAATTCACAATATCAGTTTTTTTGAGATTCAAATTTGGCTTCACTAACCAACACTATCAAAAAAATTCACAATTAATCATCTATGCCTGAAGAACATCTTAATGATGCAGCTGTTGCTTTTTTGGCTTTTTGTAAAAATCCATCTGTAAACACCTGCTCATAACAAGAACCTACTTGCCTCGATTTTATTATAGACATGCTCCGAAGACTTGTGTTCGACATCTGTGAACGAAATTGGGTCCTGTTCTTCTTGATGAGGCTAAATACTCTCTCACATTCTGCATTACTGTGAGGAATGATGGAGTATGGATAACATTACTGTTGATAACCTATCAAACTTTAGTTTCCCATCCAGTCCTTTAACATTAGCAATACTAACCCAGTTCTCCACAATATTATTACTTTGTGTACACATAGACAAAACATTTTCTAGCTGAAGGGAAACAAACTGATTTTGGAGTTCATCTTTTGCCGTGTTCCTTGTTTCATTATCTTTTACTGGTAAAATGAATGGAAACAAATTCAGAAAAAATTCTACATCAGAAAAGCTAGAATTTTCAATGGAATCAATATCTGCCACAACTGCTTTCATTAAAACTTCACTTTTTAATGGGAACTTATTTAAAATATAGTCACAAGACATGACAAGATAGCTTCTTATAGGCTTGTAAAAAATTTCCTTGTCACTTTCTGTTAGAGCAATCACAGTTTGAGAAGTTTGGTACCCAACAACTAAGTCACAGTCTTTTCTCTGATTTTCACCAGAATGGTATCTCACTTTAAGTACATCAATATTCTTGAGAGCAGCAGGCTTTACGAACTTGGACAACAGTTCTTTCAGCAAGTCGCAGAGCATTTCCCGCAAAATGTGAATCTGGGGCACTGAGGACTGAAGCATAACATTCACTTTTTCAAATGTGGGAATAACATGCAGCAAAAACAAACACAAGGCTTTATTTAGAGGTGAGGAGA
>PNEQ01002433.1:0-31286 GCA_003012365.1 Medauroidea extradentata
CTCTGTGTTACCTACTGGATACTTTGGCTCCTTCACTAAACGTAAAGAAGGTGGTGGCTTGGTCAGATTCTACAGTCACCCTTGCTTGGATTTGTTCTTCTTCCCATAGGTGGAAGACATTTGTGGCCAACCGTGTGGGTGAAATACAAACAAAAACTTCACCTGACTGGTGGCGTTATGTACCGTCGGAGGAGAATCCAGCCGACTGTGCCTCGAGAGGGCTGATGCCATCTGAACTAGTCAATCATTCGTTGTGGTGCACAGGACCACGGTGGTTACAAGAAGAGGAGACAGCGTGGCCTACTTTGTGCAAACGTCATGCTGTAGAAGCTGATCTCCTAGTGGAACAACGCAGTCAGCTCCGGTGTCCTTTGTGGGAGCAGTTATTGATGGTGATCTCTCACTGCTTGATAGATTCTCTTCCCTCACGAAAATTAAACCCATCACATCATACTGCTCGCGTTTCATCAATGCTATTCATCCAGAGAAGACTCATTGTAGTGGTACACTTGAAGTGAGTGAGCTTCAAGCTGCACTTATTGTGCTGGTCAGACAGACTCAAGCAGTGAAGTTTGCAGGAGAGCTTGCAGGTGTAGCCAAGGGTGAATGCCCATCTCTTCTCCAGCGGTTGAACCCCTTTATTGACACAGAGGGTGTTCTCAGGGTGGGCGGCAGACTTCATGCCTCAAAATTGCAATTCAGTCAGAAGCACCCTATCCTATTACCAAAAAAATGCCGTCTGACAGAGTTAATCATTGAGCAATTGCATAAGGACTTGCTACATCCTGGTACTCAACATTTGCTGTCTGTTCTTCAACAAGAATTTTGGATCATCAATGGCAAGGATGTAGTTCGACAACAGTTACACCAGTGCATCATCTGCTTCCGTTGCAGACCTAGCCCAGTAGTTCCCAGGATGGGGAACCTTCCTTCAGCACGTGTCACGGAGGCAAAACCCTTCCTCGAGACCGGCGTAGATTATGCTGGGCCCTTTACCATCACCATGGCTCGAGTTCGAAGGCCACGAACAGCCAGTGCATACCTGTGTTTATTTGTGTGTTTTACGACAAAGGCCTTACATCTTGAACTGGTTTCTGATTTGTCCACCGATGCGTTTCTCGCTGCCTTTCGTAGGTTCGTGGCCCGCCGCGGCCTCTGCACTGATTTATTTAGCGATTGCGGGACTAACTTTGTAGGTGCCAATCATCAGCTGAGAGACTTGAAATCTTTTGTCGAAAACTCTTCGAACAGGTCGGCAATTTCCAGTGCATTGTGTGACCAGGGAATAACTTGGCACTTCAACCCCCCCTGGTGCACCCCATTTTAGTGGACTTTGGGAGGCTGGGGTTAAGTCAGTCAAGACCCACTTAGCCAAGGTCATAGGCAGACAGATATTGACATACGAAGAGTTTTATACTGTGCTCACACAGATTGAAGCAGTCCTGAACTCACGGCCACTGACCCCATTGTCCACAGATCCAAGCGATCTTGCTGCCTTAACACCCAGTCACTTTCTAACCTTCGGACCAGCACACAGTCTACCCGAAGAAGACCTGACAGCAGTGCCTCTCAATCGTTTGTCTAGATGGCAGGTCTTACAACAAGCTCATCAGTGTTTTTGGCGCAGATGGCATACTGACTATTTGCACCAGCTGCAAGTGCGTGCTAAATGGCATACAAACAAAGCAAACATCGAGCCAGATACCATGGTGTCAATCCGAGATCCCAACCTACCTCCCCTTCGTTGGAAACTGGGCAGAGTTGTTCATACCTTCCCAGGTGAAGATGGTGTAGTTCGCGTGGCTCAGATACGTACAAGTCAAGGACTGGTAACTAGACCAGTTGCCAAGTTGTCCCTTTTGCCCCAAAACTGAGTTATAAATAAGCTATTTCTGGTGGGCGGGATGTTGGGACCTGTCAACTTTGTACTTAGGTTGTTGTTATTATTTGTGAACTGAACTTTATTGACTGTCTCTTGTGTGACTCTTACCCGGAACTTAGATTTGTTTTTTTTTCTCTTGTGGGCTCGAGTAGTCTATCGGGCAAGATGGCGACCTAGCTATAGTTCAAAAACGTGTGGTGTTATCGCTGCGTACGGACGTGTTTACGCCGTGTATATTCGACGAAACACTATTGCTTGTAGAAATAATAGCGTACTAATTTCTTCGCATTTCTTGTGATTAATGACTGATTACCCCTCCTCCCCGGACACCCCTCGATAACACGGACAAATCATAACTCGGACAGCTTCTTCCCCCTTTTAGTCCGAGTTATCGAGGGTTCACTGTACAGACAAAATTACTACCTACATGCACCCATAGAGCCCCACGACCTTGAACAACACAAAAGATTGCCAGATATCCTGGACATTGTGTTGATTTTCGTTTGAGCTGTGTGTACATCATGAACTTCTGTCAAACTATTATCCAGTGGTCGCAGAGTTCGAACAAGCTGAACCTTATACATAATCACAAACTGTACGTGATTATAAAAACACAAATTGGCAAGGCTTTCAGGAGTTTCTGGGAAAAGAATTACGGCTCTCTCATCATCCTGACATATCAGAGAAAATAAACTCTGCAAATATAATGGTCACGAAGGGTATTCAACAAGACATTGAAAACTTTGTGCCTATGAAAACAGTGAAACTTAATCACGACACACTCCCTAAGTATATCAGGGAGTTAATTATACAGAAGAATAGACTCCACAGACATTACACATAAAACACACAAAATACAACGACATTACTAAATGAATACATATTTATTATTACACCTATGGCAGGCTGGCCTTTGGGGTGAGAAAGTCAGTAACCTTACAGTCAGCGAATAATTTTCTGTGGAAAACTACTAAAGCCTTCCTAAACAAGCAAGATATTATTCCCCCATTAACTACACATAATGGTGTAGTACGCAAGTCTCAAGACAAGGTTGAAGCCTTCACCATACATTTAGAGCAGGTATTTCAGGCAAATGCAGTACATAATAATTCTCAACACACACATGTAATTTATACAGCAATAAGTTACCAACTTGCCCAGCTCACTCAAACAATACCATAACCCACACATGCGGAGGAAAATGCTGCATTATTAGCAAATTCAAACCCAGGAAAGCACCCGGATTTGACACCATACAGGTGGTACCCCTTTAACGACTCCCTGACAACACACTTGTAACAATTTCTGAATGCATAAATTAAGGTTAATGTTGTTACATCCTAGCTCTGCCCTAATAAAAAAAAATTGACTACAGAAGAAAACAGTGCAACTAGGATACATCCAGAAAGCACTACAAATTGAATGCCTAATCAAATGTCAGCATCGTGACTTCCGCCTGGTATACTGGGAACCGGTGTTAGTCTTTCACATATGCTAAGTCAGCAGCAAGTTAAGTAAATCATGATTGTGTTACCTCATTGCCTGGTAAGATCATAGGTACCACTAATGCAATTATTAAAACTCTACTGTATTTCTTCTGTTTCAGGTGGCAGCTAGAGATAAAAAAGCATGCACACATAACAGTGTACTCATGCTTCACCATAACTGTAGTGACCACTTACAGTTCTCATTAGTAAAATAAAAAAAATAAAGCCAGTCCAAGCAAATAAACCAAAGAGAGTGCCACCTCGACCCACATTTCTTCTAGCTATACAGACTGTAACGTTTCCTCTCTCTCAGCCACCCCGGTTCTCAGAATTTGACAAGCAGAAACACAGCATTACTATATCAGACAGACGCAATAAAGTCAGAAAATTAAGCACACTGTGAAATATACACACGCAGCGAAGAAGAATGAGTAGCCATCCTGGCTCTCAGCACCTTAACGGCCTACACGTACGGGCAGAAAAGAATTTGGTAGAGTTCAAAAGATGTCAGAAAAGAAACGTTACAGATTAGAGGCCCCGGTGTTACCCGTACGTGTTATATTTCTCTCTCCCGAACTTCACATCTTAAGGTTCTTGTGGGCCGCAGCCCAGCGCACGTCCACTCTGGATCGCGTTACAACTTATTCTCATTTGGCGGAGGCAAAACATTCCAGAATGAAGGATGAAGGGGCGCCACACGCTGTCCTCTCATTGGTTTGTTCTCATTGGCGTGACTTTCGTCATTTGTTCCATTATCTAGAACCCCCTAGGGCACAATCAGAAACTACGCATTAAAAACAACAAACTGCGCCAAAACTCCCGCGGAAAAAACCATAACACAAAAAGGATAAACAAAGCTACTGCCTCCTACCAAGGCCACCTGGCCATAACGACATACACTACACCCTATTTAGAACATTCGAGAAACGAAGAACTGCGTTTTTACTCTTCCTTTCTGGAACCGGAACCACTGAAATAAACATTACAACTTTAAATATGATATATAATTTAGGTTACATAAAATACAAATTCTTCAGTAAAATAAAACCCCTTCTCTTGCAATGTTACAAGACTAAAGCCAGATTCGCAACCCCATTTAATGTACGTACGAACACACGTATGTACGTTAAATATTATAGATTGGATACACAACAACATTAATCTAAATATGCGCAGAAATTGTTTATGTCAAACAAAATGTTGGTAGTACAGAATTGTAATTTATTTTTATTCTTTGAAGCTAATGAAATTATTTCAGGGTGGCTACAGAGTTCCTGTTAAAAAATTCCCTGACATTTCCCTGAATTTGTGTAAGTGTTAAAATTAATTTTTTTTTCTGAAAAATACTTAACCAGAAATCACATCCAAATTTACACTAAATTTGATTTTAATATGCCTTAAATTAAATCCTTAAATTAAATCACAACATTACTCACCAAATGATCCCTTGCGATGACATCAAACAACATATCACAGGTACAGAATATAATGGTGTACTTGTGTTAACAAATACCACTTTCACAAAACCAGTACATTTTAAAACTAAGTTCACACAGTTGCACCTATTCTCACAAAAAATGTAAGCCTAATAAAAACTATGTCAACATACTACCACCACAGCAGAAATTTCATATACCTACAGCATATATACATTTGGAAGAAACATTTCAACTATTCGGACGAAGAATCGAGTTTATTTTGAACAACAGTTAATCACAATATCACTTTGAAATCCAGCGCAACTAATGTAAAAGCATAATATTTAAATAAAGACAATAAAATGCAAAAGGAGTCTGTACACTATGAAATTTATATCAGCCTGAAGATTATAATTTTTATGTAGATGAATGCATCAAATTACTGTGTAAAAAATTACAAACAGAAATTTATGTTTTTAACAGAATTACCTGCACAGTGCCTGAATCCCCTGACATTTCCCTGTTTTCCCTGACACACTAAATTTTTCTGACATTTCCAGGTTTTCCCTGTTTTCCCTGCCTGTAGCCACCCTCTATTTATGACCACGAGATAATTTATTTCTCAACATAAATTAATATTTAATTGAGTCTTGCATTTGCAAATGCTGCATTCACAACCACCACTTAGCATACGTACGTACGCAGTAGAAAGTTGATCAACTCTGTTACGTACGTACGCATGCTACGGAAGGATGTGAATGCTAGAACGAACACTCAGTGTTTCTACTTTTACACATACGTACACACATATGCTAAGTGGTGGTTGTGAATCCAGCTTTAATAAAGAACACAGTCCATCCTCTTTTGCCTGTAGACCATTTCTATCACTTAAATTACATGCAATTGCTTATCACACTGCTGCTGAGGAGTTTTTACGGAGTCTATGCAGGTTTTCCCACGCTCCCACCTTCAGTAGTTAAAAAATAGTGATTATGGAAGGTAAACATGGCCTCAATCACAGACATGTTTGCCCAATCCCAGTAGAGCAGCGATTAATATGTTCCTGTTCTGCAGTCTCCTTCATGTGTAGGCATATGCAGCTCCACCCAGCGACACACCCAGGTCTCATACCCACCCCTAGGCCTGCAACTCCTTAGTAGTTAGGGTAATTGGAACAAAACCTGACTGTCAGTCTTGCTCGAGACATCCTGAAGATGCCTACTGCAATGTATGGCGAAACATCTGTACAAGATATCCACACAACGCGGCTCTAGTCTGGAAGCCAAGACAACCAGCCTGACAACAGCCACGAAAGACTGCAATAATCTACCAATTAGTACTTGATATCTACAACACAACTTAAAATTTCATTCATTAAAAGTAAACTCGAATAAACTATAAGATTGTACAAAAAAAAGTTGTAATTATTATCAATGAACGTAATGACACATTGCAAAATTGTAAGCACACATGCAACATTTACGAGGAAAATAAAGATATGCACACCTCTATGACGTCTAAAGAGAGCTTGGATGCTGTTTCTTCAGAGGTGGCTCTGCTGGTTGTGTCGTTGGTACTAGCATTCCGTGTTAACCACAAAGCTGCGTCGTCTAGCTGACCTTGACACTGCTGTAAGGCAACTGCACAGTCTTCCGAATGAAATCCCAGGGCTGATAATTTGTCCACCTGATCTGGGTACACACATATTACATGCAAGTAAGTTTTATCACACCAAGAAATTTGTCTATGAAATCCCAAAAACACATGTTTAGGTAAACAAGAATTTTATTCCGAATAACACATATTTACCATGAGATATACAAATAACTTCTTGTTACATTACGTACTACTATGGACATATGCCAATTTAATATTATGTCGCCCCATAAATCTTAGTAAAAGACAAGATAAAAGCCAACGAGAAAGTAAATATAGAGAAAACAAGCCTAATTTGGCTGTAGTCAACACATTCATAAACCAAAATAACAGAACATGAAATATCAAACAAGGAATAAGTCAACACCAAATAAATAAAAATATAATAAACATCCAAGAAAGAAAATTCAACAGACAAAACAAAATAATCTTTAAAACTCAGGATAGGTATCACAACAAGACAGCATAGACAGCATAGACAATAACTGGAGACAAGCCAGGATAACAACGTCACCAACAATAAACTAGATGACATAATGACGAAAAGACAAAAGAATACAGTCGATTTCTTAAGACAAATTTTTCACGACATTTCGGGAGCTGACATCCGATCCCGTCTAATGTGCCGTACTATTGTGGAAATACACCATTGCAATATTATGTTGTCGTGTTTTCATCAACAAAGCATTTATTTAATTTTACTAAATGATGTAACGCAACAGAAATCCACTGGACTTAATTCAGAAGGAACCAGGTTCAATTCCCAGCTCTGGCAATCATGATTTCGTTTTCTCACAGTTTCGAACATTTCTATGGGCGAAGCTGGGATGGTTACGTAACAAAGGCTATAAGACGGTTTTAATGACCTTAACCAGCCCCTGTCCTGGAGTACAGTTGTATGCAGGCTCTAATGACCTTGCCCAATCCCTGTCCTAGAGTAAAATTGAACTACACTGGCTCTAATGACCTCGCCCAGTCCCTGTCCTGGATTACAGTTATATGGAACTGGCTCTAATGACCTTAACATTGACAAGATGTAATGTCCGCTAAGAGTTGTTGTGGATAACTACGTTAAAAGGCCGATACTCAACAGAACTCTTTGGCAATTTATTTTATGTTATCAAAGTATTTTTTTAATACACAATACAAATTTATAGTTCAAGTAATGATGACCTAGACTCTCATTTGTTAAGAAGGCGAGTACTGCAAGCATTCGGACATTTGAGGTTGGAGATATTCCCTTTAATTTTGTGCACTTAATGTTTTAGACTGAGGGGGACATAATGTCTACCCAACTTTAGGGTAAATTTTTTTTTAGTATTTCATTTGTTGGTTGATGTAATGTGCGGCCTGAGGATGGAAACTTAATTATTTATTAACAATGTGAATCGACCAACCCCTCACATAATTTCTTTTCGGCCAGTGCCACACTTCAGTTCCACATGAAAATTTGTGCACTTTGAATTGAACATTATGCAAGCTATTCTCAGCGAAAATTCAAAATTATGTACTGAAACCTTTAGGGTGATAGTAATTAAACCAACATATGAGGAAAAAATTGTGAACATAATTCATCTGGATCTAGCAGCCATATAAGCAATGCAACCTTCATAATGAAACATAGTTAGCTAATTTGCAGTTTCAACCAGGGCTTGAGAATCTTGTTAAAGTGACTGTTTGCACCAATACACATATATGGACTGAATAAAAACAATACGAAAAGCTGCTACTCTCAACACCATAGACAACGCAATTCAATTTACTGACACAAATCCAAAGACAAAAACAGTTTCACCACAAGTCCATCAACATTACTCAATAACCAATTTTATCAAAAGTGCACTCTGGTAGTTCAAATTTTATAATAATTTACAACACTTTCAAAGTTTATTAATAAATATTATTGATGTATTAGTCCAAACACCCAAAATCCCGCCTGCCTTGAACTATCCACTGTAACGGGAGGGGGCACAACTTTATCACAGGTCGAACGAGAGTGTCCTGCTGAGTACCCAGTTCGGCGACACAAACAGCACCATCTGAACAAGGAAAAACTTTAACTACGCGACCCAGCTGCCAACTAAGTGGATGCAGATTACGATATTTTATTAATACTAAAGTCCCTTTTTCTAAATTAGCATCTTTCCTGGGCCATTTGTCTTGTTTGAAGATGGTGAAGGTACTCCATATGCCAGCATTTCCAGAACAACTGGTGAATTTGTTGTAGCAGGGACACTCAATTCAGTCTGTTCACTGGCGTCTTGGAATTGTCTCCTTCTGGGAGCACCTGTGGAGGTCCCATGGTGAGGAAATGGCTAGGAGTCAAAGAAACCATATCATTTTGGGTTGACTGACAGAGCATACAGAGGTCGAGAGATCAGTGACATTTCCACTTGTGTAAGGACCGTGTAGAGTTCTTCGTTCATGAGTAACTGTGTGCCAACAAGTATGGTGAAAAACAATTTCACAGATTTATTCCCTGCTACATATAGACCAATGAAGTGTGGTGCTGAGACGGTTTTGAAGACCCACATTATTTTTAACTCTGTTGGTTTGTGAACATCACCTACAGAGTTTGTGCCACAATCACCATTGAGATTGGCACAGTGACCCCGACCAGTTACGAATCGCCTTTCCTCACAACGTTCACCATGGGTATTGAACTGGGTTTGGGGCCACTCTTCTTTTAGTCCATGTAGCCATGAAGATCCTGACAGCCAGAATGGATGACAAACTAACTGAGCAGGTGTGCAGTTCTGGGAGACACAGTAGGCAAGATTCTGCTCACTTGGTACATAATGCCACCACTCAAATGATGTATAATTCTGAATTTCGATTACCCAGTTCACAACAAATGTTTTCCACACATGTGGCGAAGCTTTATTCCAGGCGAAAGCCACTGACGAGTCAGTCCATGCATTCATGTCATTTCTTGATATAATCGACCGATGAATTTCAAGAAGACATAGGCAGTGAGCTAATAACACAGCAGCACATAATTCCAAACAATGGAGGGAAACTGTCTTGAGGGAAGCTACCTTTGACTTTGCGGGTCCTGTTAAGAGCACTTCATTGAGTGAGGTCCCAGTTAGAGTTTTTGCCGAGGCATCAAAGATGAGTTTTTGCTGAGACATCAAAGATGATACACAGCTTCGAGGTTGGGCTGTCGAGCTTTTATGACTGCGGTGAGGTACGTAGTAAGCCTCATCTACAGGAAGGCTGGGCTCTTCAGCCAAGCTCATGTGATCAGCAGAAATATAATATCCCATGAATAATACATACGTAATGTATCTTGAGTTGTAGGTCCCTAACAAGTCGACGCTCAAGTTCTGGATACAGGATGTGACTGTATTATCAGTCACACTCGTGTTCCTGAACCCTGTGTGTCTACCTGATGACAGGAACATATTCCAGTTCCCTTAATGTCGTTAATACTGACTGCCTGGAAAACTACTGTGTTTTGTTTTGTCTCATTGTTTGTGTTGTTTGTTGTTTTTTCTGCTTGTGTCTGATGTCTTTGTGTTTTGTTATGTCTCGTTGTTGTATTCCTGTTATGGTCTGTTTCATGTAACTTGTCCGTATTTTGACATTTCTCTTCGGAGAACTGTGTCCGACAGTTCCATTGTTTGGAGCTTGAAACCTACCTGGCTTCCTGGAAAAGCACGGTCTCCACAAGCCTGTGTACAGACACGTTTCTCAGAAGTGAAACGGTCAAAACACAGAACACTTACATGACACAGACTATAGTGTCTAATATCTACTGCGTTTTTTTTTTAGCCTGAATGTTGTGTCACATATTAACTTAGGATTTTATTATTTCATTTATTATCTGTTTGTTCCTTGTTTTATTTGACCCAATTCCATTTTTGGAATTTTTTGTTGTTTATGTATCCTGTTGACTAAAACATACTCTGCTTATTTATGTTTTTTTTTTTACAGTTATTTATATGGGTCTGCCAGCATTAATGGATTGACATGATGACATTGGTCTGGCTTAAGAGGGTCAGAGGGTATCATTCCTGTATTGTGTGGAAGGACCAATATTTCAGCCGAGAACCTAGGCTCTTCTTGCTTGTATGGCATTAGCACACAGAAGAATACGCCTTTAGCAACATTCAACTGAACCTGGGATAGACCTTGGAGGTGCGAGGCAACTTTTCTACAGGAGAAACCCAGTCCATTCAGACAGTTTTCTGTCATGAAGTTCACCTGGCTGCCAGAATCAAGAAGCACTCTGATTGGTTGGTTAAGTTGCCAGAGGAATCCGGCAAATCTATTACAGATGTAGACAGCATGATTGTTTTGGATTTTCTGGAGAATGAGTATAGCACATTCACTGAAATACTAGCCTCAGCTGACTATCTGTTCCAACATCTACACAGAATTTAAACCCTCCTCTTCAGCTGCAGTCCTCGAAAAAAAATGTAACAAGGAGTGATTGCGAGCATTACAGTGGCGGCAAGTTATTTTTAACTGGCAGTCTTTGAACTGATCTGATGGTCATTCACAGTTAAAGCACAGTTTCTAGTTCTTCACAAGTACTGTACATATCGCTCCTAAGGGGTAATAGCAAGAAAGTCATGACATCTGTGCAGGGTGTGGGACCCACTACACAAAATCTCTTTATAACACTAGGCTTCATTGTGAAATTAATAGCATTATAACTGTGACTTGGCTTACGAATCTCATTGACACTGCACTGAAGCTAGAAATTGGCACTGTTGCTCAAGATAAATGAACTGTTTCTTGTGTGCAACAAATCTTTTCCAAAAAACTTTAAAAATCCAGTCAGAGTAGGGAGATCACAGTCAGGCAGTGACAATTCCCACTGTGTCTGCAATTTGGTATCAAACTTCTTCGACAATATTGGTAGCAGAATTAAATCTCAGTGATGAATCTGTAACTCTAGGGCTTCAAGTGCTCACGCATTCTCAGAAACAATAGTTAATAACTGCCGCAAAGATGTGGGGCAATCCGCTATTCCCATAGGAGCATGTAGGATAGCCTCAATATGTGCTCACACATTTTCAGAAACAATAGTTAATAACTGCCGCAAAGATTTGGGGCAATCCGCTATTCCCATAGGCTCAATATGAAGTGAAACTACTAGTCATTTATTTTGGTAACAATTAGAAAGAAGAACCCATGCAACATCAAAATTAGCCACCAATATAGGTAATGAGTGCACCATGATCAGTGGCTCACCACTAAGAGATATTTTTAAAAACACAAGTTTCTCAACAGCTGTCAGGCCATTATTACCATAAATAAGGGTGATGAATAGGTTAGAATAATTTACCCACTCTTTAGGATTGCCACTAAAGCTAGGTAAGTCAATCCTAGGTAGGGATATCTGCGAAACCCCAGATGCAACTGCTTGCACTTTACCTTCAGTGCTATTATTATTGATACGTGTGAGTGCTTCAACAGAAGCCATTGCTGTGTAGTAACTGTCTTCAAAGTCTATCATGCGTTTGAAATGAGCCTCAGAGTTGAAATTTTGTGTGACTGTTGCTTCCACGGTAACAAAGTCCTGATCAAAGCACTCCTTGACATGCAGAAGGTCACTTACTGTGGCAAGAAACAAGTTCCTCTTACCTGGGTCATTGGCTGCGCACAGAGCGAGAGCCGACGCCCGTTTGACACATCCTTCTGCTAGTCGCAAGCGCACAAAGGTTGCCTGTACGTCTGCCATTATTTGTTACTTTATGCACGTAAATAATACTTCCAATACATGTGATTGTATGTGCAAACAAAAAAAAAAGTACATTTAGTTTTGATTGTTGCGAAAGTCAAGGTACACAATTTTGATCCACGATGACAAAGCAAATCAAACTAGACATACACAATACCGAGTGAATATTGCACACTAATATACCAGAACTATCCGTCCCTAAGAGGACCAATGTTTGCGCCAATACGCATATGTGGACTGAATAAAAACAACACGACAAGCTGCTACACTCAATGCCACAGACAACACAATTATATTTTTTGACACGAATCTACAGACAAAGGAAGCTTCACCACAAGTCCATCAACATTACTTAATAACCAATGTTACCAGCAGTGCACTCTGGTACTGTAGTTCAAATTTTATAATAGTTTACAACACTTTCAAAGTTTACTTATAAACATGAATTTACTAGTCCAAATACCCTAAAGTGACCATCTATACTTTTTTTTGGTGCCATGACCAGTATAGGAGGATGGTGTAGGAGATTCGCTACACAACTATTAGTTACATTTTTTTTTCTCCCCAATGATGGTGTCATTAAACACGTACGTACTTGTTGTAAACCGGCCTAGAGATGAACAGTACGTGGGTAAACAAATAAAATAAATTAGCAGCCAGAACCAAACACATACGTTCAACCGAAAACAATCTGGATACACAGTGTGACCAAATAGCCAGAGCATTTATTGACAGAGGATACATCAAACCCCCTTGCAGATTCAGGAATTAATTTTTAACAAGAGACCACAGACCCAAGACAGAAATATTGACATCCCTCTGGTAGTGCCTTACCACAAAAGCCTCAACCAACTGAAAACCATCCTCAAATGTGGCCAAAAATGCATTCTTCTTCACCCCTAACTCACAACCTATTCTCCAAACCCCACAACAAACTGTTGCATCCCAAACTACCACCCAGACCTGTTCTCAGCACAATAAACAATCCCAGAGGTTCCCATCCATGCAATAGCCCTTACTGCAAAACCTGTGTAATACATCAACCCTCCACATCATTCCATAGCACACTCACCAATCATAAATACCCTACTCAAGGCAACTACAGCTGTGAGACAAAAAAACCTAATCTAGCAACTACTAAGCACACAATGCAATGCTGAATACAGTGGCCTCACACTAAGACACAGGATGAATGGCCACAGGGTCAATACCAAACAAGCAATGGTTAGTTCCAGCCAAAACAACAAAAACAAAACTTAAAATAACAAATTAATGAATTAATAAAAATATAAAAAAAAAGAAAAAAGGGATATGTGGAAAAAAAAGTATAATACTCGAAACATTCTAGGAGAACCAAGAATACATGTCAAAGTTTTAGTTAAGCCTCTGACCCACATAATGAATACTACAGTTTGAACTTACTTTGGATGTTGGTGGGCCTGTTCTCTTGTTGAGAGTCTTGTCTTTGCAACCAAGATGTCTGCTTTGATAGGCTGTTTATGATCTGGAGGAACATCCGCATGTCATGATAGGACAGGCGAACAGTCAGGTGCTGCATTTGGACCTATTAATTGTAACAACAGTAGGGCCTATATAACTATATCGGTACTTATACACACACTGAACTACAGCAGAGAACCCCACAATAGGAAACATTGTATAAAATAAAAACTTTATTACATCAACATTTATAACATTAGGCAATTTACATGTTAAACTATGTAAATTAAATAATTTAAAATTAATATTTCCTTTAAACATCAAATCCAATACAGTAATAAAAAAAATAAAAAATTAATTCTAAACATGCAAAGGTAAAATGTGTATGTTGCATGTGAGTATGCTCAGGTTAGTTATATTACTGTTGTTAATTAAGTAATGTATGCACATGGCTTTGATTGCATTCATGTACACTGCAAGAGCTGGTATAACAATGAAAAAGTTTCCTAATGTAGCTTTTGATAGATTACACTGCGCAAGAGAATATAGAAATATGATTCAACACAATACCAGGAATGACATTTTTAGAAAATACAAAATAATTAGCTGGGATCCTCCACTTTGTATGCAAAATGTTCAATTTAATGCAATAGTATTCCAGAAACAATAAGGTCGTAAGTCTATCTCTGCCACTATTAACGACTGGCCTGCCCTTATTTAGTCATAACAAAACAGACCTTGAACACAAGAGAATAATCTTATGGCATAAATAGTGCAATTGGTATGATGACTGATTTACCTCTAGCACAACCATTGATGACTGTTCACTTAGTATGTAACATGGAAGATAATTAATAATAAATAAAATAGTCCGCCACTGGGCACATAGAGGTCATAAAACTATACATAACAATACAAATGTAAGCGTTAACTTCCCTAGAAATTATTTCTCAGTGGTCATACTTGCTTTTTTGGATCTTATAATTAGAATATTTTACAGTGACATTTTCACCTCTGGTAATTGAAAGTTATTTTCTCCGTAGAAAATCTGATATAATTATTTATTGCCTTTATGTAAGCATCATTCTGAAGCAAATAACATCTCAATACCTTAACTAGTTAGGCAGATATCATGGGGTAACTTTAAACAAATTCTACAATTTTAAACCATTTAGCGATCAAAATTCACAAAATCTTACCTTCTCATATTAAACATTTTTATAAGTATACAATTATGTGAAAATTACGATGATAACCCAGTGACACAATGCTTACTCAACAATGTGTTTAAAACATATTTTATACCTTCACAATCTTGAAGTTCAAATTTACAAAAGTTCTGAAATTAATCTACAGACATCATCATACAGCAAAAAGCAAACTATATATCTCGACAGGTTCAAAACTAAAATACATTCCATGTCTTTCACCCCTTTAGGGTGTCACATTTAAGTGGAATTCATGATGATAGCCTATTGGATTCGAGATATATAGACGATTAATTGAAAAACATCTTTCACCCCATTTAATTACTTTTCACGCCCTTGGCCAATAAATTTCAAAAATCAATTAACTACATTTTAGGTATTTAAAAACGCATTAATCTTAAGCAAAAATCATGTCTTTATCTCAAAGTTTAATGGGATCAATATATATCGATCACTAATCGGAAATACATTTTCCTTAGTGTTACCTCTTTGGAAAAAAATCTGGAAAATATCCAAAAATAGTATTTTGGGTCATTATGTCAAAATCATTATGTCAAAATCATTCTGTAGGACACATCACTTTTAGGCAGCATTGCAGGATTATGTTTTTGTTTTGAGTTATTGTTTTATGTAAGTTAAGTTCAAGAAAATATTGTAATTTCTTACCCAGCAATATTTATAATAACCAACACTTTGTTTTTATTGCTCTCAGTTTGGGAAGAAGAAATGCAGTCGCGAGATGTAATAATGTAGAATTCAGTTAGGGTATAATCAATAATGTTATAACTAGCTGCCCTTGGGCAGTGGTAACATTAGCTTTGTTATGTGTTCCAGTTTTTTCTGTTATTTTCCGCATCATTTTTTATTTTCTACATCCTAATTTTTAATTAGGCTCTAGGGAGGTCGGTGGTATAGTGGTCACGTGACGTCAGGTCGCCAATAGGTGCATGGCCTGGGAAGGCATGTGTGACCCCTTCTAGAGAGTTTTGCCTCCGCTACTGGCATTAATATTCAAGACACTAGCGAGTGTGATCACATGAAGGGGCTGCTGCTCCTATTTGTTATGAAATAGTTCAAGAGTGGCAAAGTTAACGTGTATGGGCAGCATCGTGGCTTTGTTCCTATATTAATTTGATTTCGGACAACCATCTGGACTCTCCAGCCAAATTTTTCCGCTCATATGCGTAAGCAGTAAGAAGCAAAATCTTTTCTTCTTTTTTTATCCTTGTGGACTTGTGCTGCACTTTTATACTGACGTTTTTCAGTAAACCGGGTCCACAGTAATGGATGGAAATGCAGATTTCAGTGTAACATAAATTTAACTAAAACTAAATTTTTTTGGGAATGCTAGTTCCCTTTCTGGTTGGAAAAACCCTAAGTAAATTCCTGAAACAGTGTAAATTTTGTCACAATAAGCTACAGTGATGCAGATGAAGATATTAGGTAGTGTTTGCAGTGGGTCAGGAGACCTCTGCAGTATCTACGAACCCTGACTACATGATGGCCCAGGAGGGCTGAAGTGTACCACACACTTCAATATCTCGACTGGTTTCACAGCTATGGAAGAATAATAATCAAAAAACATATTTCACGTCTTTACACCCCCTTAATTATCTAACATCAAAACATTTGAATTCCTACACTAGAAATTCGCACATGTATATAATTGAAGTAAAAAGCACGACAATATCCCATTGGGTTCGAGCTGTACAGATGATTAATAAGAAACATATTTCAACTTTTTTACTCCTTAGGAGTCAAATTTCAAAAAATTCTAAAACTACTTTTGGTGAAATTATGTAAGTATCATTTTAAAGTGAAAAGCAACTCTGTATCCTGAAGGGTTCGATAGATATTTATAATTAATAAGAAACACACTTCGGTTCTTTTCACTCCCTAAATGGTTGAATTAAAAAATATCCTTTGATTGACTAATGTAACATTTTTATAATTGACTCAATGAAGCAAAATTCACGATGATAGGCTTTCGAGTTCGAGCTATGTAGACGAATCTTAGAAAACATATTTCACTGTTTTTCATCTTATTAAAGGTCAAATTGAAAAAAAAAAAAAAAAAATCCACTTCTTAGTGTTTGCTTATGATCTGAAGGAGCTCCACGGAAAAATTTTAATATTTCTAGGTCTAGCGGTTTGGGATGCAGTTTCACATGTATGAATGACAGTCAGTCAGTCACTGAACTTTATTTCACTACCATGCTACAACTACTGCTAAACTAAGCAGTACTTCTTTATGTCCACAAGCAAAAATTTTTTAAATATGTACCGGAGTTTTCTCGTGTGTGTCCCGACTGACTCAGGGTGAGCCATCAGTTAAATGGGGGCGGCCCGCATATGAATGGATATGATGCAAGACCTAGTAATGTTGCTTGGACTCGAGGATCTCCTCGTGCTTCTTCGGAAGTGTTCGGAGCAGTTCGGGTGGCCCTCCCCTCCCGTTGCCTGTCTTAATCTTATGCCCCTTCCTTCTCTCCCCTCCCCTGGTCGTGTGCGAGCCTGGTCGCTCGTTCCTCCGCTGGCACTTAGATTTCGCTCGTCCTACTCGACGGTTGAGCACCGATACCTTCGTTCTCTCGGCACGTCATAGAACACGATTATTGGTAAGTGTTGTTGGTTACGTTTTTGAAGGCTTGTGTGAGTTTACCCCTTAGTTGGGGCTCTGAGAGATGTGGGAATTAGTACTGTTGAATGTAGGTTGACGCCTTTATTGGTTTCGTGCAGACGGCGTGCCAAGAGCGTAGTGGTCTCGTTTGCTCCTTCTGAGCTGGTAAATAAATGGGCCATGTTCATGACGATTGAAGAAATGTTTGAATGTAATTTTACAGTCATTAGGTTTTTGCGAAGTACCAGGCTATATGTACTGGTATTTAAAGGAAGTTTTGAATAATAATTTGGTAATGGGTTAATCTTATTATGTTTTATCTTTATTTTGTTGGTCTTAACCTGTTTGGGGTATAACCTATTTGAAACTAGTGCCCCGAGTGTGGCATAACAACCTGCGCGACTCTGCTTGGGTTATATTCCCGAGCGTGAGTGCGTGTGTAAATTTAGGGTTTTCCGTCGTGATTTTTTTTGTTTCGTTGTCTGGTAGTAGGTCTTGTTTGGAACATGGTCCTAGTAGGCGTGTGCGAGTTCGTGTACCGAATGGATTACCTTGAGTTGCGACAGTATTTGCACGAACCTGCCATTGAATTTCAGGACAGTGAGGAAGTCACTGCTTTGCACATTAGAGCTATGGCATATGTGAATTCACTGCGCGTTCTTGAAAGGACGAATATTGGCAGTAACATGTGGGCGTCAGATGGGCAGATTACTGCAGCTCAAAGTGTTTTGATTAGTAGGTTGAATGACCTTAAGGTGTTGAAAGTTTTGCAGCCGGAAGATGTGTTGGAATTACTGGTTCGAGTGGATCAGGTTTATTATGGGGCGCAGGTGATTAATGATACCTTTTTTTTTTTTTTTTTTAAAGCTGCGTGTCTTGAAGGTCATGCCAGTTCAATAATGGTGGACGTGTTGGGTGCCCAGCAGGGATACAAAGTGTTTAGGGCATGCCTTATTAAAAATGCGGGTCCCCCCTCTGTTTGGTCCACGGTAAAAAGGCGGTATATAGACAGTTTTCAGCGGCCAGACGAAATTGTAGCACAATACGTGCAGGAAGTACAGTTGTATGCAAAGGCAATGAACCTTTCGCAGTCTGAAGCGAAATTGGTTGGGTCGATAATAGACCACTATATCTCGTCTGCGCGAAGTTGTGGTATGGGTCTTACACGTTCATTGTCTTTTGACAGTTGCACACGTGGGCACTGAGTATAGAACGGGAATTGGCCCTGGACCGCGAATATTTTCGGCAGGTGCCTCTTGTTTCGCGTGACCCGTCGTCATGAGAGGTTTCTTTAATATCTAGGGTGGTGTTAAGTACTTCAGCGCGAGTTCAGTCGCGTGTTGCAGCTGTCGCAGGTGGGAGTGGTAATCGTTGCTCGCACAGAAGCGTGGTGTCTATGCGCGAAGATAAAGCTCGCTGCGCAAATTGCGCTGAGATAGGACACAAGGCGTCTGGTTATCGACACCTTTTAGTTGAGCGTGGTCATAGGCCGTGTTTTCGGTGTCGCCGCCTGGGACATGTTAGCTCTGTTTGCCCGGGAAACTAAAGCAAGCAATGAAGAGCAAGACAGGCTAGGGTTGCCTAGCGCGTGTAAAATGCTTTGTTTCCATGCAATGTCACGGCGAGGAGCGAGCCGCTCTCGTGGATACTGGGGCTACGCATTCGTTCATTAGAGGGAGCTTATGGTCTGCCTTGTTAGAAAAACATCAAGTTTTGAAATCAAAATTACGTGATTTTTTAGTTCTTCAGTCTTGTGTAGCGAACTTGAGACATAGTTTGATGTTCTCGCTCAGATGGCCCAGAACTTCATGACTAAGAAGCTCTCTTTGGGCATCAGATAAGGGCATAGTGGGAGAGGGCACCCCCACACACATTCAAAAGAGGGCGAATTAAATAATGCCCTAACACAATGCGGGCGGGGGAGGACTGAGTTGGTCCGCTCACTGCGGATTCAAACCCCAACTTATCTACTCTATAAATGCTCATCCCACTCTCCTTGTTGATAGTGATAAATGACAGATAAAGAAGTCTTTAGATTCCTGTTAAACCATTCCACCTGTACGGGCTGGATGTGTAGTGGTGCACTGACCAAACAAAACACATGTCACTAAACACGGTGGAGGAAAAATATGATGCATTATCTGTGACCAAATTTACTGGGGGGCCAAAGGACGCCCACATCCGCTCGGTTAGAGCACGCACAACGGCAGTACTCTTCACACTACGCAGAGGAATCAGTAATACAAACTTACTGAAGCAATCAAGAACAATCAAAATATAAATAAACCCCCTACTAGAACGAACCAGAGATCCGCAAATGTCACAACGCTAGGTCTCCAACTGATTTCCACTTGGTCAACGGTGTACAAACTGACCCTACTGTTCCGCGACGCTTTTGAACGATAACACAGATCGCACTTACGCACATACTCCTGAACATCTCTGTGTATACCTGACCAATAGAAATGTGAACTTAGCTTTCGCAACGTCCCAGCATGACCCTGGTGCCCCCCAAAGGGAGAAGCATGGAAATAAGATAATAATTCCCCACGATAACCCGTGGGAACTAACGAACGCCGCTTTCTACCCCCTCGACCGACGTAGTGTACCAGGCCATCAAGCACCAGATATGGTACAACCTCCCCCTGTTCCAGTCTTCTCACAATCTCCTGGCACTCGTCATCATTTTCCTGAACCGTCTGCAATCTAGTGTAAAATTATGGATGGGTGATATGGGTGGAACACAACCCTGAAAGCTCCTCAGTATCGCAGGCATAATCCTCGGGACTAAACATCCGTGACAGCGCGTCCGCCACCACGTTGCTCATCCCGTAGAGATGCCTGACGACAAATCGGTACCTCAGGAGCCTAAACGCCCACCTTCCAAATTTCTCAAGATCACTGGAATGCCCTAACAGCCAGGATACCGCCTGATTATCCGTACAGAGATCAAATTCAACCCCCTCTAAGGTACAAATCAAACTTGTCTGCCCCCCACACACAAGCCTTCTTTTCAAAGGCGCTCGACCGCCTTTCGGACTAGGCCAGAGCCCGACTAGCAAAGGCTACCGGTACCACCTCACTGCCATGCACCTGACCGAGAACCGCACCCAAGGCGAAACACAAGAGGCTTCAACATTTAACACAAACCGTTGATCAAAATCCGGTAAACGTAGTACCGGAGCGACGGCTAACCCTGCCTTCAACTTCTCAAAACTTCACTCTTGCAAATAATACTGTGGTAATAAAGAGTGCTATGTACATATCTTCATCGTCTTCTTTAACGCTTTTGCTGCAGGATAAAAACTGTAACTATGCCAAGAAAGTGAACAAATTTTTTAAAAAAATCAGTTTTTTGTAAATAGTTTATTTTTCGTTAATTTTATTCGAAATAACCATGTACATAGTGTTTCCAGAGTCATTCAATTCAGTGTTTAACCAAAATCGACTGTCGCAGCTAAGCAATATTTTGTATGTTCGACCATAGTCGAATGTCGCAGTTAAGGAGTTAATATAATTACATCTGACACTCAAACTTATAATTTTTGGAAACAATTTTCGTTTCCATTTTAAAAAAAACTTATTTAACCCATAAAACCCATAGAAATCAGTCAAATATAAACAGGTATATTGCAAAGAGTAAGGTCATGAAACAATTGCGATAGTCTACGTATGTTACCTGATTGAACAGAAATACAGATAACAGTGACTTTTCCGTGATGAATTAAGAGTAATTGTCGTTTACGTAACATTTTTACGTATAACATTCTAAAAAATGGAGTAATGTATCACTTTACAACATAAAAATTAATTTTGTATCTAAAGTATTATAGAAAAATATTTATGTACTTTAAATATTTTTTTTTTGTCTTGATAGTAAAAAATTTGGCTGTCAGCGAGAATTCTTACAGAAACATGAACAACAAGATTACGTCCAAAGAAATTCTAGAGCGAGAACACAGTAACATTAATGGTAAAGGATAATCTGGTAACATCCTTCTCACCTCTAGTACCCGGGTATCGGCTTGTCCATGATGAGTCACCTCCATATTAACAGTGACTGGATCGATAATGGAAAGAGCTGTCTCGTCCTCCATGCCAAGTACACATGAGAACATCTCGCAGTGGTTCAGGTTGCAGGAAACAGGCTTTTCTACCACATGGGGCTGGTATGACACCACCGTTGTACTCTGCCAATACAATATAATTAATGCTCATTCTTACACAATACATGTAGTTAGTGCCTCAAGACGAAGCATACGGGCTAACACACACCCGCACGCCTTCATAAACACACACACCTCTCCACACACCTGCACACATGCTCCTCCGCACACCTACTCACATGCACACGCGTACACACACGCACACACACCCACCCCTTCACACATCTATCCTTACACACTTCTACCTACAAATACACCCCCTTCCACACACCACCTCACCATACACCTAATCATGCACATTCCCCTCCACACACCTACTCACACACACAAAATCCCTCCTCACACCTACCCATAATTGTACCACTCTCTGCACCCCTACCCGACACAAAACACCTCTGCACACCTACCCACAAACAAACCTCTGCCCACACACCTACTCCGAAACACATCTCCCTCTGCACAAACATGTATCCCTTTGTACACCTACAAACACCCCCCACCCTTCCATTCACCTACCTCACACACATCCCTTCAAACACCTACTCACACCCCCTACATACACCTACCCACACATGTACCTCTCTCCGCTCACACACGCACGCGCGCACGTGCCAACACACACAGACACACACACGTATATACCTCTGCACAAATACCCAGACACACACCCACACACAACCAATCCCACCCTCCACACTTTCACCCTCAAACAGAAACCCTTTCACTTACCTGCCCCCTCCGCACACATACCTGCTCACATCTCCACAACCCCACACACTCACACTTGGACACTTACATATTGATATAGTCTCTTTATTATCAATGTAATGTACTGGACGTTCCTAGCTCAAAACTAACATTTTATATGTTTTTTTCATTATGTTAAAATAATAGAAAAATAAAACAGTAATCTTATCTATAAATGCTAACTGGTAGTTGGATAAATTATTAAAATAACAGTTTTCAACAATGCAAAAATTACCACACTTGACAACTATTAGCACATGTAGGTAAAATGCACTACTATGTAAGGCACAATTAAATCTTAAGTAACATGTACAGTAGGACGTCATTTTACGGTTCCAGGGGACCGACTAAATATCGCCACCTGCTATTTGCACCAACACAATGCAACGCAAGTGCAGAGCAAGTTAAACAGATTCTCTATGGCATTATGTGAGAATATAATTCCAATGCAGTGCAACCAGAAGCAGCACAGGTGCAAATTTTGCGTTGCACCCATAAAAAGCGATATTTAATTGGCCCCCAAAGAATAGCTTTGTATACAGTACATACATAGCTGCAGTTGGTACAAAATAAAAAATAACTGCTTTCAACACAAAACATTAAAACTTATATTTTAATTTCCACTTTGCTTAGTGGTCATGATGAATTTTAATTAGGATACTGTAATTTTCTTGAAATAAAATACACATATGATTTAACAGGCACAAATTAAAAATTATATTATGCAGCATACTGTTTGACTGAGCCAATTATACCAACAGTTTACATCAGACAGAGAAAATAAAGTTACACTAATCATCCATGCTATTTCACAAAAATTGCTTTGTCTCTTACATAAGCATGTTCATATTAAAAGGAAGAGAGTGATACACTGGCCCTATAAGCATGAAAAATTTGACAGCAATACATTTGACATGAGCTCTATTACCCATGTATGTACATGCATAGGTAGTCAATCAGTGCAGCTCTGTAGGCACATGTTGTATCCATTGGAAGAAAGAGCAGAAAATGTTGACAACTTTCTTCAAGGACAAGTCCCATGTCAGCCAGCATACAATTTGTTAGCAATATTACAGAAGACATAAAACGTGCCCATTTCAAAGAAAACGTTTCTTTCCTGTGATTTGCTGTGCACGGGGCACTAAAAAGTGTGTACAGAACCAGGCTGTAATATCACAACATTTTATAACATAATAAATATGCAAAAAAAAAAAAAAAAAAAAAACAACATTTTCTCCCGCGAGTCATTCAGCTTCATAGTTCGATAAAGCCTACCACAATTAAAGGCACAGAACTTCACGAAGCCTTTACTAGAGCTTGATGTAACGTGATCATGATCCGCTCTACAGTGCGGGTACCAGTATGCGAGACTTGTTTCTTGGCAGTTACATGTACTGTATTGGTGTGCTGCTCCATCGTAAACAAACCAAGCATTCGCGTATGGCTGGTGGGGTAGAGCAAAACATACTCGCTTCGCAGGGTGTCGTGAGACACATGTGTCACAATCCTCCCGTCCCTCTCCATTTCCAACATTCCAACCTCTTCGCTAAACTGTTGTTGCGACACACAGGTGTCCCCTCCCCCTTCCTGCCCACCTTACATTCCTGTCGTCTTCGCCATACACAACAAGCCATCATCTGCTTTCCTATTCATTCTTATTTGAGGTTCTTCAAATAGTTCTACCAACTTGTGCCACTCAACTGGGACTGCGGCACCTTTCAATAAAGATTATGAAAATTTACATTTTTCCATAATTATAGGCTTATTTTGATCGCTGTTGTCAATATTATTAATGTACGATAAATAAGGTTGCCATATCTTAATTTGTGCGTAAAAACTTTCGTTTCCGACATAGATTTCAGGTTTCAAATCAAAACAACTAAATCTGTAGTCCTACCTTATAGTGTAATTTATTTTAATCAAATTAACTTTTTAATAAATTTCTAACATGTTATATGAGTATCGCGTAACTATTAGTTATAGAAAATAGATTTAAAAATATGTTTGTTGAAGTATTTTTTTATGTAATATTGTATTTCTAGACTGGAAATCCACTAACTCTTAGGTCAAAAATTTAAATTTTCAGTGTTTATTAATAAATTTATGAATAAAATTACTATGTTTCAGACGTTTATTTTAAACTATAATAAACTACACACATAACTCTTTTATATAAAACTTGAATCAATCATTTTGGATTATTCTAGCAGTTCCTGGAGCAATTTTTATGGAGCTATGCACTTACTGTGTAAATGGTTGCAGAACTATACTGAATTTGACTCTACTTTAACCTTAAATAGAGATATTTATAACATTAAACTGTGTGTGTTGGAGTTGAAATATACAATTACTTGCAGATTGGTTTACATATTTTTGTGGACAGTAAGTTAGGTAGCAGTTGCACGAGTTTATTATTTTTTTCGTTTCATATAACAAATTTGTATTTATGTGATTAGTACACGTATCACATATATTTTTACATCAAAACTAAACCTTCACATTATTCAAACGTATTCTTTACAGAGTATTATAGGTACAATTATTCCCGTTTATTTAGAAGTATATAGGATTCAAGGGAAAAAAGTGTGCCGACACTGCGTACGTATTTTCCGTACTATATACATTGTACATTAAAAGTAACTATGTGAAAGGGTACACAATATTATTTAATTATTACAGAACCAGCCAAAAAAAACTCGGAACAAATCTCGTCAAAACTACTTAAAACAAACATACTGTATACAGAAAATATGTCACTTTCGCGCACCCCCACCATAAGTTCACCATAAATCCGACTTACGTAAAATTACGACTTACGTAAGCAATGTAAGAACGTAACTCTAGCGTAAGTCAGGGATGCCTGTACTGTGTATGGTACTTGTGCCCTTTTAACGATGGCACGCCCAGATAGTGTGTGTGTATGGCAAGAGTCTAGTTAATGCAAAAACGGCGTCGTCAACGAGTACAAACTTAGTCACTTATGCTGTTCTTACCCGTTGCCCAGTTGTTTTTACTTTCCAAATGTTTGCCTGACTGAGGTGTAGTGCTGATAACGTGTCCCCTTTTTTTTTTATTGTGCCTTCATTTCGCCTGTTAGTGACACAGTCTCTGTCTGTCACACACGCATGCACGCGCACACACACACACACACACACACACTCTCTCTCTCTCTCTCTCTCTCTCTCTCTCACACACACACACACACCCAACTCCTTTCCCGCCACGTCACAATACTCTAAGCAGACAAAGGTAAATGTGTGTCTATCACCTACATCACGGATAAATTCAATGAAGCCGATGATCTGACGACAGCATCGGCACCAGAAATCCCACAGCCTGGAAGAGATTGAAACACAAGAAGTTTCTCACTTCACCAGGAAAATTGAACAAATACTAAAAACTTGTCGCGCCCTGCAAGGCGCTTAGTATGTATTTTACGCTCTGCCCCGTAATTTAGTAACATGTGAGAGTTAGGCCTACCTTATTTTTGCCCAAGGGGTCCAGTATTGTGAGCCGTGTTGCCGTAAAAAGTAAAACTAAAGGTTTAGAGACGTTTATATTTACCGTTTTTGTATGTATATATTCACGCCCGCCATAATCAATGTAAACAAATAGATAGACGCAATGCAGACAATGCCAGGCGGCAAATTATGAACTTTTAAGACAGAAAGTGAGTATATAATTATTGTAAATGTAATATTATTGATTTCGTATATTTATTTAGAGCTTCTGTTTATTTCTTTTTGGCAACACAGACAATTTCACAGATCCGCGGGAAAGTTTTAATAGAGTCACTTATTTTTTGGCCGAGTGTGGGAGAATTGTGGGTGTTGGAGTGGTGTGCCTGCTAGCCAGCTGACGGCCTCCTCTCCAGCGGCGGCCATTTTCACCACCCACTAATGGTACTTTAAGCCCCTCTCAGGGGTATATAAGGCAGGCGCTCGCCTAGCCAAATTATATTTAAGAGAAGGCAATTAAAATCTTCATATTTTAACACTCCAAGGTAACGAAAGAATTTTTTTAAAACAATTTATTGGTAACATTTTATTTATTATTGTACTTCTGTTAATTTATTATCGTTTCTTTCATGTTTCCAAATAATAACTTCAAGAAATGATTATATTTTCATAAATCCCAAGTATGTAAAATTTTAGGTTTGACTGTATATTGGACATGAGCTTGTGGATGGAAGAGCGAGCATAACACTCCTTGATTCTGTGATATAAAAGAAGGCTTTACCTTCAGAATAACAGCATTTGAGTCCCATTGAGAGGTGTCTTCAATAACAACCACTTCAGAATCAGTAATGTTAAGGTTCATCTCGATGGAGACAACCTCGTGGGCTTCTACAGGTAGTGTCTGTTGATCTAACGATGTTGAACAACCGTCTCTAACATCTACACCAGCTGAAGGACTGCAGCATTCTTCATCCTTGTCATTACCTTAACACACACAGTAAAACACACATGTAGCATTCATTTTCACTTGGTGAATGTCACCATACAATACATTTTCATTTTTGTTCTCAAAACCAAATTTCAGATGAACCAAACATTCCAAATTGTGTTAGTTCATTCCTGCAATTTGGCAATAACGCAGTCAGTATTGTTAACAAGGTAATATTGTTGCAACATTAATATTTGAGAATTTTATTTATTTATTTATTTTTTTTAATTATTGGTTCTCAGCTGTACTTAAAATAGGCAGTTAATTTATTTTGACTTATAATTAAAAGAGTATTAGTATTATTATTTTTTTAAGGAAATAACTTATTTTCAGTTAGGATCCTGAAGGTCTATAGAGCGTCCCAACAATAGATTGCAGTACTGAGCTTATAGAGCGCGCTGTTGTCAGATCGCAGCCACGTTACGAAGTTTGGGAGGTGCACTACTTCAGAATATTGAGCTTTAAAATATTATATTCTTTATTATTTTAATTGATATTACAATTTTTATAGAACTACGCTTCAAAATACAAATTAATGACATTTTCTATTACTTTAAAATAAGAAACAATTCACATACACCACTGATATTGATTCAGGACATGAATTGCAACAGGCATTTCATTAAGAAATCATTATTATTATCACATATATTTTAATCATTATAGCTACTGCCGACAAAACAAAAGATATCTTCAATTCGAATAACATCTGCCTGAAGACAAAAACGTGGTTGGAGTAGTTGATGGTTATTAATTTGATCATTCAAGACCAATGTGTGCGAACTGAAAAATACGTCTGTTTTTTGTCACTTTTATTGTCTGCTAAGAATACATTTAAAGTATGAGAGGGGAATGTTATTTATTTTGACATTTTTACGTGTCCTTACACAGCACAAGGCTTTGGTGGTGATACATGGGAAGAAAGGGGGAAGGAGTTATCTCAGCAATCGCCTGGAGTGATTTCAGAAAACCCTGTAAAACCGAAATCAGGATGGTTGGAGCCGGGTATCGAACCCGGGTCCTCCGAATGCGAGGTGAGTGTTTTACCACGGCTCCAACTTGCTCAGTTATCAAATAAAAGTAAGTACAGTATATCAATGTTCTGCCACAATTTCAACTCAGGCATATCACTCATTTCCACTACTTTCATAACTACATCTTAAGGGCGCAGTCTACCGCAATTTTCATACAATTTTTTTATTTTTTATTTCTACCAGATATTTTTTTTTTTCTTATTTTAGACACAAAATGTGACTAAATTTGATTCTTGTGAAAATTTTATCTCTCATAGTTTTTGCGTAATGGCTTGTTAAAGTCATATTTTTGCATGTTTCCGTTTTAACGACTATACTAAAACCAACTGATATACCAAACTCAAAAAAATCACAGTGGATAAAGACATTGCAGGCTACAATGACATGCTCATGAAATTTAAGAATAAAAATTATTTGAATTTTAAAAAATTGCTGAAACTGAAAATATAAATTTAAATAGTTCAATAATTTTTTTAAAAATACAAATAATGTTTATTCTTTAATTTTATGAGCATGTCATTGTAGCCTGCAATGTATTTACCCACTGTGATTTTTTTGAGTTTAGTATATCAGTTGGTTTTAGTGTAGTCCATAAAACGGACTCATGCAAAATATGACTTTAACAAGCCATCACGAGAAAGCTATGAGACAAAAAAAAAATTCATAAGAGCCAAATTTAGTCACATTTTGTGTCTAAAACAAGAAAAAAAAATATCTGGTATAAATACAAAATACAATAATGATGATGAAAATTGTTGTAGACCACGCCCTTAAGACTATTTTATTTTACTATATATTACGTAGAATTTCATTGGGTTCTGAAGCTTCGGAAAAAAACCGGAAAAATTAGGGGAAAAAAATTTTTGGTTTTTTTTCCTTCAATGGGAAAATGGGAAAAATTTGATTTTTTCATCAAGGTAAAAAATTACAGAATATTGAAAAACAATTGCAATAAAAATGAACATACAGTTTTTGAATTACTTATCCATATGGTATATGTATTTACATTCGGGCCTACCTGCCAATATACGTAGTACCCTACTACGAAAATGAAATAACCAGTAAATATAACATAAAACTTGATACAGAATAATAAAATATATGCACATGAACAAACCAGAAATAGTTATTATACTCATTCGTACCCAACTTACAATCTGCCAAGAAAGCAGTTTCAATATAAAAAAAAACCTTTGTAGTTCAAATTGACAAGTAACACACAAAGATAATTATTAATTATCTTGCTGCTTGCATCAACTGACTAAGTGGTGAACTTTGCTGTTTTACATTTATCAACATAATGATTTGTCGTTTTCTTCTTGTGAAACTTCCAATTCTATTATATCTTTCCACATTCCTACACCTTGCTAGTAAGTAAACGTTCAGAATGAATCAGACTGGCCAATTCTCCACTTTTCTCCTTATTTTACTGACCTTTATTGATTATCCACCACAGGTTTAGTATAGATTCACAATGATTTTAAAGAATTTTTTCCAATTTTACCAGAAAATTGGGGGGTGGGGGGAACATTTTTTCCCCGGTTTTTCCTTTCTTTTAGCCTCCGATCGGCTGTAATAAAAAACGGGAATGAATAAGGAAATTATTTTAATGTCAAAAGAAACGTACATCTTTACATTATTTTTCCACACAATCACAGTGAAGATTGAGGCAGTTATTGTACCGATGCACAATTCCCTACCTGCAAAAATACAGAGACAGTTGTTTGAAAAAGGAGACATAAGCTGAATCCTTTTTCCTTAATGCATTAATAGTATGTGAAAAATACTGAAATAATATCAGTACTGTACAATATTTCGCTCCCTTTCTCGTAGCATACCTATAATACGACTTTTTATTGTTTCGCCTTACATAAAAATAAACGATAATAAAAAATTTCACACATGAAATTTTATATCGAAATCACTTAATATATATACAACGAATCGCTGGGGTGCGAGACACTAGTTTCGTTACTGAACCAGTTTAGGACACGGGACAAACAAAACTGCTGACAAAAGAAGCCTGTATCTTATTTAATAACTTTTCCAGACATAACCTCGTAGTCAGCAAAGATAACGGAACGTTTTCTCTCTCCAACCAACACTGCCAGCTACACTCAGCTGTCAAGTTTGTGAGGCTGGCGCACGACAATAATTTGCCACACATTTCACAGCTATGTACAACAGAACGGTTAAAGCTATTTGAGGTGGGGTTGCTTTTAAAATAGATTTAGCTCATTATGAACAACTTTCTCTCTTTCATCCCCCATCTAACTTGAATAGCAAAAAAGTTTCTAACTAACCTACTATTTGATGTTTCAGTTTGTTAGAAAGCGCACATTACATTCGAAAAAAATTTCTGTACAACTATCGAAAACAAATTTGGATACGATTTTGCTTTTGATTCGTAAGTTATGATGTGACATATTTAAGGATGCATGAAAACAGCGCCAATTTCAAAATATTTGTTTAACAATTTTTTCAACCCTTAAAATGGTGTAAATGATGGACCAACTATATGACCCGCCGAGTGTTTCAATGCTGTACAATATGCAAAAATTTTAAGATCAAAGTTAGAAATGTGAAAATTTTAGGATTTTTGGCAACAGTGCGCTCTGAAACAAGGACAGTGGTTATGACAGTTACCGTGCATTGGAAAGAGAAAGTAAATGTCCATATAATCCTGTACTGCAATCTAAGCATTAAATGCTTTATAGTTAGGATCTTTCCTGCTCAAGTTATTTAGTACAGAACATTAGGAAGTTTCAGAGATGTTATTGTGCTGTTTGTTGGCACATGCTCATTTGTTTGTTTATTTTTTGTTTCGTCTAGTTTATCTATTCGTAGTGGTAACTAGATACATATATATTTTTTTTGTAAAGTTTCTCCACCCCAGTACTGTTCGTTTCTTTAATCTTCTGTGAAATTGTAATAGCAGTAAACTGCTTAATATTTTATAAAGAAAATTTCAGGCAGTTGTTTATGTGCAGTTAATGCAGTATTGTATAATGTGGAACAATTCTTGTGTAATACTTCTGACCAACTTTAATCATGATCTGATCATATTTGTCTTCAAATGAATCAAATAAATTTTTATTGGTAAAATTTGAATTAAAATTATAATGTTTTGATTATTAAAAACACATGTGTGTGTTTTAAAGTATTATGTTAGGAAGTATTGTTCGGTACTGTCGCAATACTTTTTTTAGTGTAATACTATTTTGGTAACATCAAGTAGCTACGACTCTATTGTAAGGTACTTGGCCTACCCACCCTGTTTATTTTTCCAATTTCTTGCTGTACGACTTTGTAGTTCTTCTGGCTTAAACATAACGTAAGGATTTAAGACTTAAGGAAACCTAAGAGTATAATTTATTGGTGTAACCGGCGTCAACATAGGCCTAATAGAATCCCGGGGAGTTTCGTGAGCACTAGCTATAAGAAAGATGTAGAGTGAGGAGACCCGGCTACCCGCAGCGACCATCAA
>PNEQ01002433.1:32286-58121 GCA_003012365.1 Medauroidea extradentata
GGGAAACAGGAACAATTTGAGAAAGGAGGTAGAGAGAGTTGGAGAATGACAGGGGGAGAGAGAGGAGAGGAGAAGGAAAAGTGTGAAAAGAGTGGGTAAGAGGGAGAGTGGGTGGAAAAGAGGAGAGGAGGAAAGAGAGGGGATGTAATACAGGAGGAGAGAGAGACAATGAGGGGGAAAGAGAAAAGGAAAGGGGAGAGAAAAAGAGAAAGAGAGGGCATGTGTGTGCACACATAAGTGCATGCTCTCACTATTAATGTAATTTTTTCATGCTACATGAAAAATCTGTACTAATGCTTCGCGTCTTATTTGTGTATCAATACTTTGGTTCATGTCTAGCTGATTGCAACCTCTAACTTCAAGGAGGATGTTTCACAATACAATGTAAGTCTATTGTTTAGTTCACAAACTATTTCTAGCTGATAAAATAACAGTAACATAAAATTAAGATAAATCCATTTTTGGTGTTGAATAATATGCTATAAGCATCACATTGCTAAACAAAACAGAAACAGTTTATAAGAGACGATAATGCAGACTGTACATGCAAAGAAAAGTTAGTGTAATTATATTCATATTATTTAAGATAGAATATCTGGAAATAACATACAGGACAGAATATGTGGAAATAACATACAGGATAGAATATGTGGAAATAACATACAGAATGTTCAGAGAAAACATATTGTTACGCCCAGACAACCATAGTGCTATGCAAGTATGCCTTACAAGTTGCAAGTAGCTCTGTTTAAATAGTCATTAATTTTATTAGGATACTAATTTACATTATTCACAAAACTTGCACAAGTGAAATCCAAATTTAGTTTTATAACACACAGTATAACATTTCTGTCTAGATACAATATTACCATTTGCTCAAGTATAGTGTTCACCTACAAGTGTAAGCGAATAACACAGAATGATCTACATGAAACACTAATATAACCACAGTTTTTTAAACACTTACGTACCTAACATCTGTTCAGGCTGCTCTCCAAGTACAAAGCTCCTGATGGCTTCCCACCAGTCCATTATCGCCATCAACCGCATATTGTTCAGTAGGATTGTGAATTTGGAATGTCCTGGTTTGCTTCTGCAAAGCAAGTCATCTCATTTACACAACCTCAATACCCAAGTTTTTAACTTGCTTTTTTTGCAAAACCAAAGATTTAAATATGGCAGATGGAACCAAGCCTTAACAGCATGAATTTCCTAAACATTAATCGTGCTAACAGATCCGAAAGCCATTAAGGCTTACTTATACATTTCAGAAATACAGGCTAGAAATGATTAGGTTGAAAGTAACATTTAGACAATTTAAAAATCAACTAAGATAGATATTGAACAAATTGAGAGATCATTGCAGTAAAATATAACACTGACAGGATACATATATTTGCCATGTTATTGTATTGAAAATACAGTTTTAATGCCTGTCTGACAGTGGAAGGAGGGTGGATACGAAGCATAGTCACGTGGAACTCTGGTGCGGTGTAAGGCTGTGCTCTCATGCTGCAGTGCTGAGCAAACATCAACATATCTTATGGGTAATATACGACTTAGTTTTGTGATATAATGTTTCACAACTAATGCTGCATTTACTTTTCACAATATGGTCTTGACACTGAGACCAGTTTTTACAATCAGATGGAAATTTTTTAAAATTATGTTGCTTGAGTTAACTCGGCTCGGTTCTGCAGTCATGTTACACACAGCTGGCCATTCTCCAACGGCACTACGTGCAGGTCAGGATGAGACAGACATACAGGGATCTTTATCTTTCTCAGGACTTTCTCGTGCTTTTATAAGATCTGCATGATGTGAAATTAGGCTTCTCCAGTATCGCCATTGTTATCATTACTGACCTGCTGTATGGCTACAGCAAATTAATTTTCACAGTGAGATTGGCACATTGCAGACACGGAATACATTTTGAATATAATATATAACTTTTATTATTGTAACTCAGTCTTGTAAGTGTAAACATGAGTGATGTGATGCTCATAATATGAGTGTTATTTTTTTCAGCCTCCGATCGGCTGTAATAAAAAAAATAGGAATGAATTAGGAAATTAATTTAACGTCAAAAGAAACGTACATCTTTACACAATTTTTCCACACAATCATCGCGCAGATTGAGGCAGTTGTTGTACCGATGCACAATTCCCTACTTGCAAAAACACACAGACAGTTGTTTGAAAAAGGAGACACAAGCTGAATCCTTTCCATTCCCTATCTGAAAAAGCATGCTGAATACAAACCTGAGAAAGGAGCCATAGGCTGCTTCCTTCCTGTACCCTAACTGCAAAAACAATCAGACTGATACATGATAAAGGAGCCATAGGGTGCATTTTTTCCATGGCCTACCCGTAAAAACATGTAGCCAGCTAATTGAGAAAGGCATTATAGGCTGTTTCCTTCCTGCACCCTACCTGCAAAAAGATGCAGACTGCTACATGATAAAGGAGCCACAGGGCACATTCTTTCCATGGCCTACCTACAAAAACACGCAGACTGCTATTTGAGAAAGGAGTCATAGGCCTGTACCCTATCAGCAGAAAGACGCAGACTATTACCTGAGGCAGGAGCCATAGGCTGGATCCTTTCAATACCCTATCTGTAAAAACAGACAGCCTGCTACATAAGAAAGAAGCAATACACTGTATCCTTCCTGTACCACACCTGCAAAAACACGCACTGCTACTTGAGAAAAAAGTAAAGGCTGCATCCTCTCCATACCCTACCTGCAAACACACGCAGACTACTACCTGAGATAGGTGTTACAGGCTGCATCCTTTCTTAATCCTACTTCCAAAAAACCCACAGATAACTACCTTAATAAGCAGACACAGGCTTCATGCTTCCCACACCCCTAACATAGAGCCTAGAATCTTACACAGATCATTTGAGATGCTCCCTAGCCAAGCACAGGTATAAGGGATCATGTCTCATTGTAATTATAGGCCACCATGTTGCATGCTCTAGTCGGTACAGAAGTCAGAAATAGGCCCGAAGAAGTTGTGCGTACAATGCTCTGTAGTGTGAACTGTATGACCATGCTTTCAAGAGTAACTAGTATCAGATTAATCAGTGTATAATCAGTATAGATATCAGTTTCAGTTAATATGTAACTAGTGAACATGTAAATATTGCACTCAGTGGGAACATTGACTATAAGCAACAAGGATCAGTGAAACTAGTGTATTATTTCAAGTGTTACATGTTGGAAGATCTCCACCATAAAACATTGAACTTGAGGAAGTAAGTAATTAAAGGAGATAAAGTAGCTGGTCATTCATGTACGCCAAAGTTCCCTTCTGCTCTATGAGCAACTACATGTCAGCCTAATACTGGTACTGCAGAAAGTACCCAAACAGACACTTTTACTTCCCGCCTTCAGTAGACAAATGATCACAGAAAACAGGCCTCCACAGCGAAGGACGGATGAAATCAGTTAAATCTTGTTGGATATTCACAGGCTAACCAAACCACTGCAAAGTCCAATAAAGACTCTCACGAGGCTCGAACCTGTGCCTCATCAACGTGTCCAGCAGCTATAGCACGAGGCCCACCAGGAACCCAAACGAAAACAGTTTTGAGAGCTGAACACCGCCATCTGCGGGAACTTTTTCAGGTGAGTGGATTATCAACCTACCCGAAGTTAAATAAGAGATTGTGCCTCCACACTCTACTGCTAAGTGCCGCCTGCGCACTGCTCACCCAACTGATCCACTCTTCCAGACGTGCTGTGGTACAAATTTTTACAGAGAACAACCTCTCATCTCAACACAGGAAGGGCCGGCTAACATTCACTTCTCGGATGAATTCACTATCCAATACATGGCGGAGTGTGACAACACAGCTTAAGAACAGAACTTCTGTCTCTGTTAAGGATTCTGATTCATTCTCAAGGCTACCCTCACCATGAGCCCCCAACTTGGCGATGATATGCTGCCCTTACGCGACAGCCTACCTCTATCCACCATACTTGAACAATACAGTGCGCATAGAGGTATCACGCTCTGATCCCAAACCCCAGCTCGGTGAATCTCTCTTCCTGCCTTCTATTTGCCATACTAGTCTTTCAACTTGCGCTCTCCAGCCACTAGTTACAATGGAGTGGGAGTTGACCACACGCACATCCTAAGATGTGTTACTGTGTCACAACAATGTAAAATGCAGCAAGTAATGCAGCCAAGTCACAGCTACAAAAATTAAAGAAAGTGCAAATTAATATTTATTTTTGTTATCTATGGGGAACTATTCCATTTCACTCAACCATATCATCAATATGATGTGTTAGCATAAGTACCAAGAAATAGGAGTCTAAGCCAATCAACAGATGACTTCATAATAAATTACGGTTATATTAACATCACCACTGAGTATCCAGGGCCATCCAACTCAGACACCACTACAGCAACATCTATTACAGGTAACTACGCACCACATCATGACAGCCTGAGCACAGACAGTTTAATTTCAGGCAGCCAGTCATCATCCCAGCAGCCACACTTCAGGAGATATGATGTTGACCCATTTCACCCCAATCGCCAAGTATGTTGTAAGTTTTCCCGACAGGGACTGAAGCAGGGCTAGCTTATTAGGAGGTAGAGTGGAGACTCTGTGATATCTCTACGATTAGGCTACGTGCTATTCTCCATCCTCTGAGGCGATTAGCGTGGAACCGGGCTTCTTTTCTTAATGAAAGTTTTTGGGGTAAGTTCCGTGGTCACTCACCTACTATCCGAAGAGCTGCCATAGGAGCCGTTGTTTTCTCCTGGAGGTCGGTCCCGTTGGCTAGGGGGTCGCTCTGTTGTCAGCGATCAGCTTTTGGATTCGTCCATGCACCAATAACGGACATGGTAGTGTCAGACTTAGTGGGGCAATCTGATCGCAGTGCAGATCCCTCAGGATCTGGGAAAATCTTATCTTCCCACGTGAGCGGGTTTGTGACCTCTTCTGGGCCTGAAGGGCATAATACTGCTTGCTAAGGTCTGTTAGTGTGGACTCTGGCCCTGGAAGTTTTAGTAAAGCGAGGATGAACACTAGAGGTGGCTTTACTCGGCTGATAGCTGTTGTCTACGTGCAATAGAAGCTTGTAACTTTCTTCCCACATTGGCCTCTCATTCCTCAGAAGTTACATGAATTTCTAGGATATTTTGTGACATGAAGGAGAAACACATGAGTTCACTTTGATAAGTATATTGTATTAAACTGACGCCGTGTCCGGTGAGAGTGAGGTAGGAACGGAGCTGCATCGGAGTGCTCTGGGCGCCACCCGGTTAAGCGTGTAGCCGGGAACACGAGGCTCGATGGGTCGTGGTCTGTTCGCGCCGGCGTGCCCCTCTCTCACCTGGCGAGTCGAAACAGCTGCGGATCGGGAAAAGCAGGGACAATCTGGAGAAAACTACACCTTACATGGACACTTATGGGGCGGTCCACACCCCCATACCCTAGGGCCTTAAGCGAGCAGTTCCAAATGGCAAAACAAAGTAAAACACTGGGTTGGATAGTTGCACACGCGTGTTACGTTTCTCGCTGGACGAATCAGAGTCCCGAAGCACACCACATCTCTCTCGTTCCGTCCATGGCCGCCGATGCTTCCAGACTGCCTTCTTCATGCCCTGGTAGAGGGAGGGGGCAGCAAAGCCATGTGTCCTGCACTGGCAGATGGCCGTGCGGCGGCCGGGATGGCAGGTGTCGCACGTCTGTGTCCAGTTCACACATGTCCTGCCGTCGTCACTGATCTGCCACACACACTCAAGTACCGCACATCTGCCATTACCAACCAGCGCACACCTGCCACTAACACACTCAGCGAACACCTGCCACTGACACACTCGGCGAACACCTGCCATTGACACACACTGCGAACACCTGCCGCGACCAGGCGCAACTCCACCTGGCCTGTGGCCTGGTACGACAACAAAACATTAAGAAACAAATTTTTTGCAGTCACTGGTACAATTTACCAAGGACACTTTTGCTTCTATTTATACTTACAAACACATGGTCACTTTACTAATGGGAGCTTCGTTCCCTGTTCTGACTAGCTTCCGCCTCCAGCGGAAGTTCCAGCACATATTGATAGGCTATAGGGTGCCTTCCCATATGATGCGCCCGTCCAGGGTGCCTCAGGTTCCCACCTCTCTTAAACGCGGAACAGGCACACTGGAGTGCGTCAATGTCACTACATACATAAACTTCAATACAACCTACATTACAAGCCAAATGATGGAAAGGAGGTACAGAATTGAACACTATTCACTACAATGAACACAGAGACTTGGCAAGTAAAAGATCATATTAATAAAGCTGAAGAAGAAAGGAGACATGCACAAAGGAAGTTATCATATCTCTTACCTGTGATGTACTTCTGCTTGAACAAGGTCTTCCCCAAAGGCCATGTTCATTGGCTGAAGTATGTTTGTAAACACATTTGAACGTTTATTCACTGGTTCAGCTAAAAATAAATATATATTTATTATCTAATTCAATAGGGCGTACCATTTACTTCACTACCACAACTGAAAGTAAAATAAAATAAAAACTTGCTCTCTAAAATAATTAATCATAACAAGATTATTCTAGATTACAGAGATAGAAAATATAGGTGCTTGTACGAGCGCACACATCTGTACATACTGTAGGCCTATACAGGTTGATTAAGGGCACTGTCCATTAATTTTGTATGGTGACAATTTATAAGAAAATAAGTCGAAAATTTTTTCAATTTGCCAGAAAACTGAATAAATAGAATGAGTTATGTTACATTGGAAATAAGTAACACAATAAAATATGTTTAGGCACCAACACAATAATTAGAGTCTAAACTATGATAATGTAGTGGTTTTGTAATACATAACATTAAAATAAATATTTCCAGGCTAGCCTAACTCCAAGTATATTCATGTTAACGACAAAATTACAGACGTCATATCTTATAAACTATAACTACACAAAATAATTAACATACACACATCATTCCAAAACCAATTTGTATTCTGGTGAGGATGAGAGAGTGAAGGAGGGACAATGGAAGAAGGGGAAGTGAAAGAGTGGGAGTGAGGAGGAGGAGATTGAGATAGAGAGAGATGGGGAGATAGAGAAAGCATGAGAGCAAAATACACACAAAAAAAATACATTTGTGAGCACCTCCAAGCATGCACAATATAATACAAGAATGCACTGAACTCGGTCAATTCTCAAAGAACTACTCTGAATCACTCTTTTAGTGGGTTGTAAATATAAAGCAAAAGAACAGGGTATGTTGCATATTCTGCACAATATCACTGAGGTGGGTCTTACCATCTCCAAACCAAGTATATATTACTTGTTAAATTAAACATCGTTAAGCTGATATTAGACATTAAGTCAAGTCAGAAGGCGAAAATTTGTAAAGAAACTCAAATGAATGAAAGACATGGGTCTGTAATATTCTCTATCCGCACTTTTTCATAATCAATTTTTTATAACACCAGATGAGGTTGTTACAATTTCTGCAATGATCTGTGGACTGATATGAGTAACACTTATCTTCAAAGCCTGCACTGCAGTCTACTTACATTTCTGTTTTCTCTGGGTAAACAACATAATTTAGGTTCTGTTCTCCCCCCCCCCCCCAAACTCCATCCATAACACATTAGGTTACAGCAAAAAAAAAAAATTACATTTCAGGCACATTACCACACTCCATATTCACAGTAGAAACTAATGAATACCTAAGAGGTGTTCAAAAATATGTATTAAAACATGAAAACATGTTGTAACAAACAAGATGTCTTGCAGCTGAAAAATAAAGCTAAAGTATGTAACACAATAGTACATCCCATAATACTGTGGCCCATTATGTGTACTATATATTTACACTAGATAAACTAGTAATATTTTCATATTTCCCAGCCTGAACATACATGATGCTGTGAGTCCATTATAATTCAAGTTAATTATGACTATGAATACCAGCATCAAAAACGCTGTCTACAGTATATAATATTTTCTCGACTATAATTTCCAAAAGTAGTGGACGGTAATATGACTGGCTAATGTAGTAATGTAACTTTCATTAAAACAGTAACAATATAGTGTACCTAGTGAACATGTTTGCAACAACATTCAAACTGAAAATAGTTTGAAATGAAAGACTTGTACTGTAAGTATAAGAAACCAAATGGTGGGTCAATATTGACAGTTCTGTACTGTATATTGATGCTTGGTTGCAATAACTACACATTCTCACCTTGAAAACGTGTATCTGCAATAAGAATTTCTTGCGACAGCATGTCTACATCCCGTGTGCCGTTGCTGAATGTTTCCAGCAGCAGGCGAGACTTGATGAAGTTGATACATGCAAGCGGTGAGTTTGTGCCATGATTAATTTGTAATTTCAAGGTCACATTGAGCAAATCAAGTTGCAATGAGAAGAGGGTCCACACTCGACCAACTGTGCTCATCTGGAAGGAAATAATTACCTTTCATGACACCCAGCATTTTTACACGAGTTTATTATTTCACTGACAGTGAGGTCGTGGAATATAGTTACACAAAACTTTATACAACGAGAGGGCTTCTAAAGGGAATTGCCCATGGCTTTCGCAAAGGAACCATTCCACACTTTAATGATTTTTGGTCGTGCCACGTTGGTACTGTACTTTCAAAACATCTATCAAAAGTATACCTATTTTTTAAAGAATGTAACAACATACTTTCAAGCCGACATTATGAAGATGCTGTCAAATTCTTATTTTACAGGCAGTCAATTAACACAGTACCTACTTTAAATCCAGTGTAATGTGTTTTATTTTGCCCAGTTCTTGCAACACAGTTACCATTAATAATATATATACTAACTTAATTTTCTCACGTAAACCACTATCGATTGTTTGTTCAGGCTTGCAATATAAACTTACGAAATAGCTCACTACACTTGTTCTGTATTTTAAATTTATCTCTTGAATACTTTCCTAGTAACTTTTAAAATACAAGCACTTATGCTATCATTAACAGCAAACAATATTTTTTCTGCAACATTGCAATAGGAGTTCACAATATTAGTATTAACTGCTATTTAGCTGAACATTACTCTAGAATTACATTTTTCTTATTCACCTTTTCACATATAAACTTAAATTCAACATCAATGTGTTTAGACCTTTTTATTTTAATACAATGTCATTCTTTACCATGTTCATAGCACTCTGACTCTAAATGTTTAGGTTGACTGAATAATTTTTATGTGCTAGTCCTTTATATGCTGGCAAAGACAGAAATGTTTTTGATTTAAATGCCAGCAAATACTTTGGGGTCATTAGTTACTTGGACTTCTAACTCTGTTTGAAGATTCATCATCAGTTTTGATTTAATTTCTTGATATGATGAGTCTGAGCCTGGTGGTGGAGGGGGGATTGGGTGGGGGGACATTTGTTTCCCCCAAAAAATTATTTAGAGGGTATCAGCCATTCCTCCCAAAGAAAATGATAAAAATACTAATTTTCCTAACAGTGGTTCACATATGAAAACAGTTTTGCACCTTGAAATCAAAATTTTCTCGAGACGGGATGCCGGACTGCCCCCTCCACAAAGATTAACAGCAGCGTAAGTCAATAGAGTCCGTTGCCAACTTACGCAGCTAGAAATAAATCACCTTCACTACTTCTGAACAGATTGCTCTGTGTTGAGTTTCAGCCGTCATGAGTTTTAAGTGTAGAAATTTCTTGTTCCATGCTTGGGGTTTCAGGCCACAGAGGGACATTTTAGGATTTACCACATTACACCTTCCACCCTAATAACCTTCCGGCAAAGTCATATAAATTTTGTCATCCAAACTTCCACACAAGAAGGCAGTTTTTACTTTCAGAAAGTTTAAAACACATTTGTCCGCCTTACCTATATGCCAGGAAAAGTCTTAAGGTATTCACAGATAACACTTAGCTGAAGGTTTTGTCAAAGTCACATGATAACTTTTGTTTACATCCTTGAACAATAAGCCTAGCTTTGTAGAAGATATTACATGAACTATCCATCAACTATTAAACTGCCTTTAACTCTGTTTGCTTTACTTCTTTTTAACGAACTCAACTATAAATTTTTCAACAAAGAAGGCTTTTTCTCAATATTTTTTATCCTCCCCAGAGATTATTTCTTGGCAAGACAAAAGAATATACTCTTTGAGGTATACCATACACTTTGAACTCAGCAATAAACTTAAACGTCATCTTCCTCAGCTGATACAAAATGTTCTAGGTTATGAGTTACACAAATCTCGTCTCCAATTTGGTCAGATTCACAACCAGAAAATGGTTCTTTACTATCAGCATTGCCTTCAGTAGTAGCATGCATTGTTTTTTCGGAATGGGTAGGAATTTTCCTTGCTTTGTTCATTATCTGCAAAAGATGTATGTCATTTTTCAATTGAAGTTTCAAACAAGAATCCATTTTTATGCTTTCAGCAAACATAATATCTAATGACAATTCAAAACTTCTTTGTGGATTCCGGTCTATATATGTTAGATAAATATTCAATCCACTTGAGCTTTTTATTTCTATCAACCAATTTTTTTAACATGCTAAAATTATTTGCATATGCTGCACACCCAACAGTCTTCAGATTAGAAATCTTGGGTTTCTGGCCATACCACAACATAGTGGGAGTCAAGTCAACAGTGATGCAGGAGGTTCTGCTTGGCAGAAATGTGGTCATGCACAAAGCCTCTCCACATATTTGTTTCTCAAGACCTAAGTGAGTGCTTTTGTCTTTTACATTAGAATCCTGTTAAGCTGTAATGTACCACCATTAAGTTGAAGGAGCTGCATAATCCTTCGTGATGCTCCTGTATCAACACCATTCTTTAAATTCCTCTGAGCTGTACTCTTATCCCATATTACACATATGCTTGATCCGCTTAAAATTCCAATTTTACTCTGCTTCAGTTAGAAATATCTTATTAATTTTTGATCTCAATCACTGTTGAAACGTGTGTAAAATCATCTAGAGAGGTCACAAAATAATTGTAGCGCACCCAGGTACTGCAAGAGGTTCATATACATCAACATTAACCCCTTCAGTGTCAGGTTTTCTTCTTTCTGTGTTTGCTAAAAATATTAAAAGTTTTTAAACAAATTAAACATAAATATATGTTTTGGGCAATAAAAATTGTCTCAAAAGTAAAAAAAAAAAAAAAAATAATAATAATAATAATTTTTTTTATTTTAATTTTTTTTATTTTTTTATTTTTTAAAAAATTTTTTATTTCCTCTTTCTTGTTGATTTACAGCCCGACATAACTCGGGCAAATATCTTAAGGGATTAAAACTTTAGAGATAATTTTGCTCTATCTCTCTCCTCCAAATAATGCTACCTACAAACTTGCAATAATACATTGTTGATAACCTTACTTCAAGAAGCTGATGTACATAGAGAAGAAGTACAGAATACTGCAGCCCAGTATACTGCGGATTTGGTTATAACATGAGGAAAACCGTGTCTTGCAATCTACAGTACAATAAATAAATGATTGAAAAATGTGAGGTTTGCTATAGAGCGTCCCAACCATAGATTGCAGTACAGAGCTTATGGAGCGCACTGTTGCCAGATCGCAGCCACGTTCCATAGTTCAGGAGGTGCACTACTTCAAAAGTTTGAGTTTTAAAACATTATATTCTTTATTATTCTAGTTAGCATTACAATTTGTATAGCATCACGTTTTAATATATATATATATATAATTAATGACATTCCCTATTACTTTAAAATAACAAACAATTCACATACTCCACTGATATTAATTAACTACATGCACTGTAACTGGCTCTTCATTAAGAAATAATTATTGTCACATATATTTTAATCATTATAGCCACTATTGACAAAACGAAATATTTCTTTCGTTTTAGTAGCATCTGTCTGAAGACTGAAACGTGGTTGGAGTAGTTGATGATTATAAAATTGATCATTAAAAATCAAAGTTGTACAGTAACTTTTATTGTCTGCTAAGAATACATTTAAAGTGGGATGTTTATTTATTTCGACGTTTTTACATGCCTTCCAACAGCACAAGGCCTTGGTAGAGATACACGGGTGGGCAGGGGAAAAGAGTCGGCCATGGTATATGTTAAGGAACCATCCTAGCCATCGCCTGGAGTGATTTTGAAAACCCTAGAAAACCAGAATCAGGATGATCGGAGCCATGGATTGAACCCGGGTCCTCCCGAATGCGAGGCGAGTGTTTTACCACTGCTGCACCACGCTCGGTTATCAAACAAAAGAGAGTATATTAATGTTCTACCATGAACCAGGATGGTTTAAATATGTTTTTTTATACATTCTGCAGATTTTCAATACTTAAACATAACGTTGAAGATAATTACGGATTTTTGTCAGTCAAAAACATAACAAAACCAGACTAATTTTTTTGTCAAGGAAACAGACGACACAGTAAATCCTTATAAACAAACCATATCAGAGTTTTATTTTTATATTTGCTCTAATTTGGGATTTTAAAAATTGTTACCATACAAATAGTAGAAATGAAGGATTATAGCCTTAAATATGTTTATGAGAATTATTTATTGTTTTTCATTACTTTATGATTTCAATTTTTCATGTTAGTTTGATGTACTGTGTTGCTATTGTTTCTTCCTATTAGCATAAATGGTTTGTTTGGAAAATCCTGTTTCTTCTAAAGCTTCCTTAATGCATTAATAGTACATGAAAAATACTGGCATAAGATCAAAACAATATTTCGCTACCTTTCTTGTAGCCTACCTGTATTTCGACTCTTTATTGTTTTGCCTTCCATACAAATAAATGTCAACAAAAAATCACACACATGAAATTTTGTTTCGAAATTAGTCAACATATACAGTACAACGAACTGCTCGGCCACTAGACACTGTAGTTTCGCTACAGAACCAGTTTAGGACACGGGACAAAGAAAACTACTGACCAAAGGTAGCCTGTATCTAATTTATTAACCTTTTCAGACATAACCTCATAGTCAGCAAAGATAATGGGACGTTTTTTTCTCTTGAGCCAACACTTCGAGCAACACTCAGCTGTCAAGTTTGTGCAGCGAGCACATGACAATAACACGTCATACATTTCACAGCTATAAACAAGCGAATGGCTAAAGCTATTGAAGTAGGGTTGCTTTTAAAAATAGATGTAGCTTATTACGAACAACTTCCTAGCTTTCATCCTCCATCTAAACTGAATAGCAAAAAAGTTTCTCATTGACCAACTTCTTGGTGTTTCAGTTTGTTAGAAAGTGCACATAATGTTAGAACAAATTTATGTACAACTAACGAAAAAAAGTTTAGCCTTCAGATTTCTTCGTTGGCATCCAGATATATGAATTTACATACTATAAAATCTGGATATGATTTTGCTTTTGATTCGTACGTTATGATGTGAAATATTTAAGGATGCATGAAAACAGTACCAATTTCAGAATATTTGTTTTTCAATTTTTTCAACCTCTTAAAATGATGTAAATTATGAACCAACTACATGACCCGCCAAGTGTTTCGATGCTGTACAATATGCAACAATTTTAAGATCAAAGTTAGCAACATGAAAATTTTAGGATTTTTGGCAACAGTGCGCTCCCAGGACAGTGGTTATGACAGTTACCGTGCATTGGAAAGAGAAAGTGAATGTGTGAATGTGCATATAACCCGGTACTGCAATCTAAGCGTGAGACGCTCTATAGCTGTGTTGTCTGTCAGACAGGCAGTCAAGAAGGGAGAGTGGTAAAGGGAGAAGGCATCCTCATGTGGGTACCAAATGTTATCTTTTTGTGAACACAAAAGGAGGGGGGGAGGAAGAAGAGTACTCTAGCAGTGTTTCGACTAGCCTAGAGAAGAGCCGTTGCTAACAGTGTGTTTTACCTACTTTTTTTTTGTCCGTCATGTTGGAAAAACTAAAGGCTCAGTCTGCAGCTGATAAATTAAAAATTTTGCAGAACAGAAACACGCTGCATTAGTACACCTAACAAAAACATCATAATTTTTAAAAGAAAATAAAATATTTCAGTGATATTTATATTCAATATGTGCCCTAATCTTTTAAACTCAGCACATTAACGTAATAAATTAATGCCTTGTTTATGATGCGTTGGGTTTTTGCGCCTAAAGCCTGCATGCAAACCAAGGCAATAGCACGTGAGCATGACGGACTGGCGGGCATCCCATGCATGACGTTGTAATGCGTCTGCGCTGATACTTGAATGAAGCTATTATACCATCCTCGTTTACCACAAATCCTGGTCACGGCACCAGAAATGTGACGTGTCTGGATGATGAAGTTACTTACATTACTGCTAGTGGCCAGCTGTGATCGTATAGTGGTCCATAAGAATCTATTTGCAGCAGTAAACTCAAAAAATTAAAAGCTTGTTGGCGTGACTGTTTTATTAAATAACTTTTAAAAAATCAACTTTACATACTGAAAGTTTTAGATTTCAATCATTGACCAAGCCTGACGCTCCCGGGAGAGAACAGCTCAACCCCAAAAACTCAAAAGATTTTAAAACAAAGTTTCAAAAGACCAAAACTCGCCACGACATCTTAATTATAACATCCTCGCGAACGCGCGAGCCCTCAACTCTGCGACTACAAGCACTGAAAGATTACCTAACTACAAAGTATACATAGCTGGTCCGCCACCTCGCTCCCACACAGCCCACGCACCGCTCCAAACACCTATCTTCGTCAGCGACTAGACAACAAGTAAGTATGGCCTACCCCGCGAAGCTTGCTCTCTCCCTGTAGCGCCTTTAGCGGCCCCACAGCGCACCAAGGTAAAAACGTAACGAAAAATTAAAAACTAAATTAAATACAATAATAAAACTACAATCTCTATACATCTAAACAACCTGTAAAGTGAAAATATAGATTTTAAAACCATAATTATATAATAATTTACAACATAATTTTTAATAAATTTGAACTGCATGTCCTTTTATTGGCCCAAGCCAGCCCGTGCAAACATATTACCGTCTCTCTCGCACACTCAACGAGCGGCGGCGCACGTGCACTTCGTGAAAAGTAAAAGTATTAGAAAAACTGTAAAATCTAAATATAGCGATTCCACGAACTGGGTAGGCACACCTATGCCATCCAACAAAATTAGCCAACAATACACCCAGCCTGCAGTTACAATACAATAATAGTTAAGCTGCAAATTATAATATTAAATTAAAATTAAAACACAAAGTTGCATCAGCCCAAACAAACCAAATTAAATATTAAATTGAACAATTTCAATACTGATACAGGAAATAATAAAGGCCTAAGTGGTGGGTGGACCGCCTCATAACGTCACCTCATCTGCAATCTGACCACCCTCCTGCCACCCTCCCTTACCTATGATAAAGTAGCAGCTTCATCCCACCCTCTGCAGCAGCCAACACCTTGCTCAAAAAGAAGAGCACAGTTACATTCTTCGCCTGAAACTTAAGTTAGTGAGTCCCTGTCGCTGTCACTGGGACTGAAACTAAAGTTCGCACGGATGCTGTTGAACACATTGGTCTGGCAATACATAAGTTTACGCTTCCACCTATGCACAATGTACTGCTTGCTCGAAAATAAAGTGACTACAAACTACCATCGTGTATACTGTACTCTATCTACAGCATTAAAATCAGGACTTTTTAATAGAAATCTGAAGGGATGCCAACATTGCCCTTTTGTAATAAACATACTTTGTATTAATAAAACTTGAAAGAAAAAAAAAAAGTAGAGTAATAAAAATAGCAGTTGTACGAAGACCAAAAATCTCGTACCTTTTTTAAAAGATGCTTGTACAATAATTCACCATAGGTTTGGCAGCAGTAGTCAATACACAAAACCAAGTGAATGGTAATATTGTTCTCAGTGCTGAACTAATTTCTCGCTACTTTAAATATGTCTTCCCACTGTACAAGTGTACTGATTTATGTAAATATAAGTGCAACATACCTTATAAACGCATTAAAAGAATAGAAACAAAAAATTTGCAGTTACATTAAAAAATACATATTCTTTCCTGCAATACCCTACACAAAATAACTTTACTTTTTAATCCCGGTTCACCAATATCTCCGATTGGGTGGACACCTGTAAACAACTCAATACAGCACTTGGCGGAATAACTTCATACTTTGCTTGGAAAAAATGGTATTTTAGTCTTTTTTTCCTGAACACTGACGCCTAAGTCTGGCCAATATTACTTCTTCTATTTTCCACCCTCAGATGATGCAGACAATAAATAGATACATAGTAAAAAAATAATCTGAAAAAAAGTATCTTACATTTTATGAGTTATGGCAGTATTTATTCATATCACAGTGTTCAACAGTGCCTCATTAAACACTATCAAGTTTATGACATTCTTCCTTGGTCATGCCCAGTGTAACATGGGTAAAATTTATGTCCCCCAACAGCCATGTTACATTGGGCTTTTATTATATATTAAGGTGGTTTGTGTTTATGTTATGAGAACAACACATAACTTAGAAAACCACAATTTGTATAGTGGAGCATCCTGCATCCGGAATGTTCAGGACCTCATTCTGGATAACAGAAATTTCTGAATAACAGAAGTTCATTGTTACGGTGGATGGCCAAGGTTGTTTTTACGGCATGAGGCACACAAGAAGTGCGATGTGTCAATCGAGATAATGGTTTCTGGAAAAAAACTTAGCAGAATGTATAAAGAAAGCTTATGTGGAAATTACCAATACTTCTCTAAATTCGGCAGACTATTAACGCCATGCACAGGCAAAATAAAAATATACAAAAAATGTAGTTATAATAATAAAAATATATACAATAGGCCTATTGAATATTTCACAGATATGCTGAAAAATTCATAAATGAAAAACTTGTTTCTACTGAAAACTTTGTGGATAAAAAATAATTCCAGGTATAACTTTACCGACATGTGTGTAGTGAAGTCAGTTGGGGTGGGTAGGGTCACGAAGCTGAGTTGCGTTGTGAAGTGAGTTGGGGTGGGTAGGGTGGTGGGCGATAGGCAACAGCTGTATCCGGTGTTGTGTAGTGACCTTGCAGAGGGCATGCTCGCTGGGGTTATGCGAGACGTAACCCACAAGTGAACGTGAGCCAACGTAGTTTGAGGAAGAAAGAAATGGTGTGACACCTGTCACGCAACGCACTGACATTTAGATTTTACTGTCACATGTTTTGTTTTGCGTGAAACAGTCCATGGGAAAATAATTCTGTATGCACACAGAATTAAAGTTTGGCACGACACACTAATACATATTCAATGTCAATACCATACATGCTAAAGTTTTATAACATGCTGCGTGAAGTTCTACGCACGTCCATACAGATTTGCATTGATAGAAGACTTCTGTGCGACATTGCAGTGTTTAAACTGTTAAAGATAATGTTGCAGGCAGTATTTTCATTAGAAGCTACAGGTTTATATTTGTCACATTATATTTAGATAGGGTGCACTCATTGACCGTGTTCATGGAAATTAAAAATAAAATTCTTTGTGTTAACATTAAATAGCAATGCTAAATTAAATAAATACAGGACGTTATTGTACATGTGTACTAAAGATGAAGGTAAAAAAAAATTATATTAATCAACAGACAAAGAAATATTAAATTTCACATAAGTAAAAATAATAAAAATTCGTTATAAAATAAGTTTCATTAGTTGAGACACATTAACATAAAGTCACACAAATAAAAAATTCATATCAACAAATCAAATGTTGCTAACTATAGCATATCTATTACAAAGAAAGTAAATTGCTGTCACTGTCACTCTGGATTTGAACATCTTTGCTAACTTTAGTGCCACTGGTACCTGTACTCATCGCTGCAACCACCAGGAAGAACTTTGTTTAGTAGACATTATCGGATATAAGTAGTCGCTCACTGCACTGCTAGCACATTTTAGGCGAAACCAACACACACCTTCCCGACAACAGTTGTCAATCATTACTGTCAAGTGTTATCTGCGCATGCGTCATGTAAATTGAGCGGAAACGGCGCTGACAATAAAAATTTTATCTTCCGGGCGCATCACATTTTTTTTTACAGCGCCTCAGATTACTTCCGGATAACAGAATTACGGATACTGGGTGCTCCACTGTACTTAGAATTTTCAAAAAAATTTATAAAACTTAGAATTATCACAACTTCAAACCTTCAAAACTTAACACACAACTTAAAAACAGACAATGCAGACATAATTTAGAAATATTGCAATTTCATACCCCAGACCCACAAGTTAGAACAGCCATACATCAGAAGCACACACAACACTTATAAAAAAAATGTATAGCAAAATTAAAATTCTTAGAGTATAATTGTAAATTTTCAGGCACGAGTGTGGTGATGTATTATTATTTTCGATTTCATAGTCTGAATACTTAACTTCTGCATTTTGGGGTGGCATATGAGCTTTTACAACTAATTAACTATTATATATTTTTGTGAAGGTGGCACAGCCACACATTGTGTGTAGAGTAACACATGGGAGATGCAGAAGCAGCAGTCGTGCCATGCAGACAGCCTGAATGGTGACAGAAATATTGTTGAAAAGTATTTTCTGTAAGCTTAGCAAAGAACACACACCAATGTTTGTATTTTCACAGACACATGGAGTTAAGTGAGTGTAGTTTATGTAAACTAAAGAAATATTTATCGGGAACAACTGTTTTAATGTGGTCCATGAACTGCATTCATTAAACACTGCATGATAACATTCATCACTGTACATACTACGAGCCACACGAGATAAAACAGTATGAATATAATGTGTCTGCTAATGATTTAATTTAAAGACTCACTTTTTTAAACTATCTTAGCTCTTTAATTCAAAAAACCCATGATTCACACTTTAGGATATTTTATGGGTGTTACACAAAAGTGAAAAAACAAAGACAGCGCATTAAGTTCGAGACATAATGATGATTATTTAAAAACACTTCACAATTCTTTTTGTGTTGATTTCATTAGTATGTTACTACCCTGATGTGTTTTTGGTGTTTACTACGTCTACATATGTTGTTGAGACAGCATAACCAAGGCACTCTTAAGTGTAGAAAAATCATGAAATTTCCCAGCTGTTTACATCCCTGCTCTGGGGAGGGGAGCTACACTGTTGGTGTTCTCTGTGTCATGAGCTATGGCTTGCAAAAGGAATCAAAATTAGAAAACCCTTAAAACCCTTTGGACTTCTGTAAAAGTATCACATTAAAGTGAAAGCCACATGGTATCACTTGGATTTGCTCTATAAAAACTATTCACAAAACACATATCCCCCCATCCCCCACTTTACTCCATTAGGGTAAAATTTTGAATAACCTCTTTCTAGTGCTTGCCTATGCCCAGAGGGGAACTTACATAAAAAATGCCACATTTTTAAACCCAGCATTTTGGGCTGTGACTTGATATGTCAGGCACTCAGTCTATGAATAAGTCAGTCTATGAATGATCCCTTTAAAAATAAAGAAGAAAAAAAATTAAAAATTCTAAAGGCTTTTTATAGGTTTGTTCTAAATGTCATTGAAAAGAGACATAAGTCAATCAACAAACTAACAATCACAAAATAACTGACAAACTGTGTTGTATTGTTAGAAATAAGATGGAGAGAAAGACAATGGCAGCATTCGACCACACCTAAGTTTAATGTTGTTATTACCTGTCAAAAAAAAATGCACATGTTCATAAATCTTGAAAAGTGATGTAGCGCTTCCAAAGATACAGGTGCAGAAACTCGTAAAATGCATTTTGGTATAGGCACAGCAGCAGATCAATAAGAATCATTATTCAGTTTCTAACCTTACAGTAGTCCTCTTTAATCATAAGTATTACACATTTAATAATTTCTTTCGCCACTTGTTAGTATATGTTGTAAACATTCAAACCCACTATGTTCTTAGTGGTTCTGATAATTTTAGTGCAGGGCCTTTTGTCAAGCATTTTGTGATACATATTGTTGAAATATAAATCAGACAAAATTGGATGAGCAACCATCTAATCATAAAAAAAATGGTTTCTTATTGGTTTAAATGTCAAAGGTACACTATTAAACTACTACAATTTACCCGTGCTGCATTAATTTTTTGTGTTCTTCACATAGTACATTAAGTGTTGGTTATTTATTACAGAAAATAACTGCCAGTGATCATGACCATTAGGTTGAAAACTCTTCCTTGGTCTCTTAGTGCTTGCAGCCATTTGTGTTACCTGATTGTTGGCAGCATGACCCTCAACTGTACGGCTCCTTTTGAGATCATCTACCGGCTCTGCAATGTTGCCTGACAGAAGTCTCTGGATCAGCTGATACTGTGATAGATCCAAGGCTCCATGCAAAGTAGACAGGATTCCCTTCACGCTCAGATCTGGAACTAAAGTGGCCACAACTATTCTCAACATCAATGTACACCATCAACAATTACTGTAGTTAGCTAGTAGTTTGACTGCTATCTAACCTGAATTAATTTTTTAATTTATGATGTGTAGGACAAAACATATTTCACCTGTAAATTTTGTTACGAGAAACACGAAAGTCTACGTGAGAAATCATATTGAAAATTCAAAATATTTGGAGAAACACATCAATTTGCTCAACATCTACTAGTAGGTGACACAGTACCATTTTCATGGCCCAGTACATCCAGTTCAGGTTATTTTTCAAGAATAAAGATAGCAGGCTTTTGCAGCTACTACCAGAATTACTCTGGCTTTTTGGTGTTATTCGCATCAAGGTCAAAGTTACAGTAGTTCCAACATTTTGGTAAGCATTGCAATTGCTATCTTCAGGGAAAAAGATAGGAGCTGTTACCTTCTGAGGCCAGATCTAGTTATCTAGCCTTTATGTACCCTGTGCTGGACAGGTGGTGCGTCCTTATTGGACGGAGAAGTAGGCCACAAGGGGCCTCCATTTTCCTGACTGATTCTGCTGTTCGGCCAATCATGGCTGGTAAATCCGCAATCAGCAATAGCACTAAATAGGAAGCAAGTACAGCACTGAATTTGATACATACAGTACCACAGTCAATATTCTTAATTACCAAACAAAGTACATATGAGAAGCCATAGAAATAACAAAACATCCTTACAACTGTAACAGGAAAGATGGCTACAAACTTAGTAAACTTTGGACACCTATTATAATACTTCATCAATAACAAATGAAACACCTGGCAGAAAACAAATCACCCATGGTTGGATGAACAGCAAAGCCCACTTCTCTGGCCAATCAGAACACACCACCTGTCCAGCACAAGGTACATAAAGGCAAGAGAATCAGACCTAGTCTCAGAAGGCAACAGCTTCTATCTGCTTCTCTCCCAAAAGCTAAGATCATTTATGTTTCAAGAAATACAATAGAGAAATTATAAAATTGGTGACACCACAATATAGTATCTGTGGTATAACATCAACTTGACTCTACTGGTGAATCAAAAATTTCCACGCCCAAGTTCTAGGTTGCCTTTACTCAAGGTGGGATTCAAATCCATTACGTATGTCCTTCCTTAGCAAGGAATAAGTCCACTCATATACAGCACGAAGTAAGGTATTAAATATAAACAGACTGTAAACTGTGTAAGAGAAACATCTTAGGTACATGGATACAGCAAGCAGTGTGTCATTGGAGTATTTTGTAATGCAATAGCCATTAAAAAATACTACATATTATGTAAAAAAAGTAATTAATAAATTCACAAAATACACAAAAATGTCGATTTAGTTTATTAAAGAAACTTAATTCATTGTTTGTCACAAAATATGGTGACCAAACCCTATAACCCAATGGTCAGTGAAGTAATTTCTTTTATCACCACTGCATGCATAATAGTGATCAACAACTATTTTCCATGGATTTTACTGTGCGAGTGCTGACACACAATTCGCAAACTGTCAATTTTACATGTTATCCATTACATTAAATTACATACCAAACCATATGAAACAGTAAAACTTACTGACGTCAAAAGAATTTTTTCTGCGTTGCGTAGACACACTAATAAATAATATCAATCACTGGCAATAACAATACCTATTGTTGCAAGTTGAGTTTGTGTCACAGGCATGCTTTAGTAAGGAGAAATCCCGGGAAGAGTTGAGTATCACATTAAGGAAACCCAATTTTGAAGAGCGATGCAAAGTAAAGTGGCTGATATCTTGTGGTGAATCTTTGAACCTTTGGAATAACACTACTGACTCTGCATACCATGTTGTATAAGTGCTCAATATAGCGAAGCAATTTAATGTAGATAAATTGATACTACTGTAGGTAACAAAGTAGTAAAATGTGTAATAAAGAAAAAATTTTTGAAACATTTGTAACAGATTCGGCTGTGTATCTGCAGAGTTAGGCAGCACATGTAACACAGACATGTGTGAGAAGTATGCTGTACTCTCTCTTTCTTTCTCACGCCCACTTCGCACCCAAAAATACAAATTCTTATGGAAAATGTGAAGAAAATTACAATACAATTTATTAAAACATATTTACGAGCACACTAGGATAGATTTATACCAGAAAACAACCAAGAAAAAAAAAAAGTAAACAAAAATTTTTTACTTCCGATTCCACAGACAGAATTAAGCCAGGAAAATTGTGACAAAGTAAAGCCATATGACATTAAAAAATGTATTTTTAAAATGTTTGAAAAACTGCAGGAATAAAATAATGTCAAAAAAATTGTGATATAATGAATCCAAGAAAATCACGGTAAGTACCTAACCACAATGACGATATATTACAAAGAAAATAAGAATAAAAAATTATGACAAATATGATCACATTTATTAAAATAAGGCCAAGAAATCTGGGATAAAACTATGCTAAAAAAATTACGATAAATACTGATTGAAATAAGTGTGTGTGATAACTATACTTAATTAATACAAGGAAAAACTAAAAAAAATGTTTGAAAATTTATTTGTGAGCCCACAAAGCAAGGAAGATAATGATACACAGCTCAATACTACTTTCCAGACCAGGACCAGGTTTAAGCATCTAAGCACCCTAGGCCTGTGAGTCTCAGCACCCCACAGTCTCTCTTTTACATCCCTCCTTACCAACTAGCTTCCTTTTCTAAATTTCGACACCATGTTATTTTTAATTTCCAGGCTATGCCTTTTGCTATTTATAATAACAATAATAGTTGTGACTTATAATCATTCACCATAACTGTAAAGCATTTATTTAAAGATTACCTTTAATAATAATGGTACTAATAAAATAATATAATTAAATATACATATCCTCATCATTTAAAGTGCGCCCTTGTGAAAGTTGTGCCCTAGGCCCTGGCAGCCTAGTGGGCCTAGTGGTGAATCCGGTCCTGTTCCAGACCCCACTGTGCTGGGGGCTCCGATTTGAAACTTTCTGCGGACTCTGGGCTGAGCCACGGCTGTGCAAGCTTGTGTGTGTGGGACCTGTGAATGTGTGAGTGTTGTACTGAGCGTAACTTTTGACCACCAGTCCAAAGCCTCGTGCACCAGCCCCTTAGGACCTTCGACCCTCCTTGGGCCTAGTCGGAGCCGTTCGGGTCTCCCTCCATTCCACTCCCCTTCCGCCCCCTCCCTTCTCGCCCGTGGCAAGCCAGTGGCGGTTCTCCGCTGGCCTGGCCCGTGACTTCGCTTCTGGCCGCCTTCCGCAATGTACGTCCTCCTCTCTCTTGGCACCCAGTCAACTTTTGTTATGTTATATGGTGAGTAATTCTTTTCTTATCGTGAGTTGCTTGCGGTTTTCAACTAGTTTGTTGGCCCATTAAGTTGCGAGTTTGCTCGCTTTGTTTTCCTTTTGAGGGCGTGACGGCGTGGTGAGAAAGAAAGCAGGTTCATGTCATAAATTTGATAAATTTATTGCCAGAGCCAAATTTGACTGTTTATTTATCCATTCTGTTATGTTTTTGTTGATGTCTAGTGACCTTTGTAAGATCACGGTTATTAATAAACCTGTGTTTTGGTAAAACTGACGTCCTGTGTGCTTCTGTTCACTATGTGCCCAACTCGGATGTTAGCTCGTTAATCCGTTCTCCTACTGTGCTGATGTATAGCACAATTATCTGCGCAATTCTGCTCTGGTTGTCCCGAGTTGGGTTGTTACATTACATAAGCCTTTGTTCTCTATCTTTGTTAGCGGTTTCTATTGTATTGGTTTGGCATTCCGGAGCACACAGGGTATGAGCTCGTATATCAGTTAGGGTAACTAGAATTGTAACAATATTTGACCGAGTCGGGAGTGACGTTTGTCGATAGTGAGGATGTCACTGCTCTTCATGCTTTTGCTTACGTCAATTCATTACGTTCTGTGGCGAGGTTAAATGTAGGCGGAAGTGCCATCATTACTGATGGGCTTGTTACTATTGCTCAGTCAGTATAATTGACGCAACTGGGAGCAGTAAATATTCTGAGCTTCGTGCAACCAGAAGATGAGTTGCATTTTCTTGTTTAAGTCGACCAACTGTTTTATGGGTCGCACGAGTTGAATGAGGGCACATTTTTGGTTGTATTAGCTTTGCATTTCGACGGACATGCCGGCGCTATTTGGAGCGAGATTCTTGGGGCTCAACAGGAGTACGAGTCGTTTAAGGGGAGGCTGATAGAGAAAAGCGGCCCTTCTACCATCTGGGCGACATTGAAACGGCAGTATGTTGATTGGTTTCAGGGCTTCGACGAGACAATTGCCTTCTACATCTCGGACATTAAGTGTTATGGCCGGGCGATGAATTTGTCCCATTCGGAGGCAAAATATATAGGTATCATAGTGGATCACATGATTCCAGAAGCCCGGAGACGTGTGGTTAGGAGTGGATGCCCAACTACTTTTGAGCAGTTGGGTGTTTTCATGCTGGTAATTTCTTATGTCATTGTTCCGTGATTCTTGTGCTTCCTCAGACAATTGTCCAATTGGTATGTCTGCACTGATTATAATCAATGAACCATGTTCCAAGACTTTGTGAACAGTTGGAGTTATCTCGTACCAGCTGTAATATTTTTTTTGTAGAAAAATTGTGTATTTCTGCAGTAGGTATCGAATTGGCCAATGATAATGTTATGTCCACTAGATAAAGCAAATAATATGACAGAAAACGGCCTTAACAGCTCTTCGTCTACACCTATAGCTCTTGATGCCGTTGTTAGGTCAGCAAAGAATCTTCTGGCAGTGTTTCCATCTGTGGTGGAGTCGAAAACTTGTTTTGGATTATCTGGTTGTAAAAACGTGAGCTTTTTTAGATTCTGGAGCACTTTCTCTTTTTTACGCCGAACGTCAGGAATGTTCACATCTCCGGGGATTTTTTCCCCTTTGCCTGTAAAAATTAACTAACTAATACAAACTTATACATGACCTAATTACATTTTACGTTCTAGTTTAAAACACATTCCCAATAACAACAAAAACATAAATAATGTATGTGCCTATATTACAGAAACTGCAATGCAAAATAAAAAGTAAACAAAACAAATTACTTGGACATACTGTGTACACGTGCCTTTTAGATTAAACACACAATTATTACAGTGACAAAATTAATTAATTTATAAATGTAAATTATACATGTAAACAACACAACAGTAACAAAACTCAAGTTACTGCCGAACGTAGCTGAGGGATTCTATGTATTATCTATTCTATGACACATTCTATTTCGTTAAGGGCCGGCTCGATCCATATGTTCAGTGTGGGAGAGATAGGGATTTCAATGTAAAATTGAAAGTCGCTTTACGCATTCAGTTTTCATGATTTAACTTTCAAACAAGAATTGTAATACAGATTTTGAAGACGACTAACTCGCTACAAGACGAAAAAACTATTTTCGTTATAAAAAACGTATTAAATCGATAGTTTAA